>JBBIGC010084358.1:0-24745 GCA_037576955.1 Lepidarchus adonis
ACACACACACACACACACACACACACACACACACACACACACACACACACACACACACACACACACACACACCGTAAATGTGTGCTTAAGTGTACTCAATTATAATGAAATCACTCAAATGTAATTGCAATTTTATGTATTTACTCTATTTATTCAGTTTAAAGTACAAGATAATGGAAGTATAGTGTATGATGGTACTATGGCGATGGCTGAATGAAACAATCTAGTTTTTACAATTAATATAGTTAATATAGTTTCAAAAAACAAATAAGAGATTAAAAAGTTAAGTGTGAGGCAATTGTGTGACAATTTAGGCAAACGGTTTGCACAATGCAGATTGAGAGTGTATAGGCTCCAATTTCCCAAACAACACAAGCCTTTTAGCTTCATTACAAAGCTAAGGAAGCAAACTTCGGATGCTGAATATGTTCTGATTGGTTGACTACATTTGCGGAATGAAAACTGTAAATTCAATCTCCCACTTGAATTTATTTTCTAAACCAATCCAGTGAACATAGCTACAATATCAATTCTGGGTTTAATTTTTGAAATTTTTGTTAAATCAATGCTTGTCCCTGCCAGTATTCCTCACCTCTTTTGCTCGTGCAGCAGTGAGAACAGAGAGCCTCCAGACACATACTGTGTAACTATGGCGAATTGGCTCGGGTCATCCAGACAGGCTCCCACAAATGGGACCACACATGGATGATTGAGGCGGCACAGGATGGACACCTCTCGGCAGAACATGTCCGTGTCTGACTTGGAGCAGTATGTGTTTGCGCGATACCTGCAGGACAGATAAAGAATTTTTTATTCATTATTATGTGCCGCAAACACACTGTGAACAGTAAGCAGTGAATCTGTGCTTTGCATTTAACTCTTCCATGAACACCCATGACCACCCTGGGGCAGGAAAAAAAATGTTAACTCATTCACCTCTGCTACGTTTTGCCTGCTGGCTCTGAGGACGGAATTGGCAACTCTCTGCTTGCCAGTCTTCAGGCCTGCTTGACATGTTCACATTTTTTTATTTGGCCTGTCCTATTTGGTAAAATGTTTTTCATATCTGTCCCCTGTAATTTAACCCTTTTGTTTTAACCAGACAAATTGAGTTGTTGAGTAATCTCAGACAGACAGACTTCCTTATTTGGTTTCTGACACTGAAGAACATACTGTTATCTACTTATGTAACTTGCATAAGTGATTTAACATAGATCCTAAAGCCTGAATTTTGCCCAAATTAATTGGTGGGATATAAGCTGCTGTTACTTACTAGCTACAGCATCCTGTACAAAACTAAAGAAGCAAACTTGAGAAACCTAATATATCTTGGCTTATGATACATTACAATTGGATTAACGGGGGAAATAATGGTGTAAAACTTTACTTTAGAGTACGTTGGGCAAACACCTCTGATTCAACAAATCATATAACATATATAAAGATGGATAAAAATTCAAATATGTTTCTACTGGTCATGATATATATATAATTTGTTCCATAAACACAACCTTACTCCAATTCAAACATAGTATAGAACTTGGTACAATGAAAAAACCCTGAATTTGTTTAAACATATTGTAGCGAAGGCATGAAAGGAGGAGTCTTGACCACCAGTTTATTTTCTGCTCGAAGCTCTGAAAAGAGCTGTGAGGGAAAATGGTGAACCCCACTGTCACTGTCTGTATGCAAATTAGTCCTCAGCATGGGCCCAGCCCCGTCACAATATAATGAAAAAAGCTCAAGTTGTTAAAACTGGAATCTCACCTTTTGATCGCTACAATTTTGTTGCGGCACCTTCCTTTGTAAACCTTCCCAAAAGAACCTGAAAATGCAAAAGTATAGATATTTCCGAGATGACTAAAGTGTTAAAATGGCTACAGATCAACAGAACTGTGTAAATATGAACATAATAATGGTTGATGAACATACCAGAGCCAATGATCTCATTAAACTCCAGTTCAGAGAGCTGAAGTTGGAAGTTTGATGGGAGGCTCGCCCTGAGGAGGAGAATGTCTGCCTTTTCTGAGGAAAAAGAGAGCATGTTTGCTTCTTTGTGAAAAATACAATCATGAGCTGGGTTGATGTCATTTATTCTGAATCAACAAACTTAAAATAAATGTGGCATTAAATTTGGTTAGATTTTTTTGGCATAAAATACAGAATGTATTTGGTATACATTGTTTATACAAGCAAATTATTCTCTACTATATGGCACCAAGGAGGGCGGAGCTTACAGAGACTTTTGTGGACCCGCTCTCAAAGGTGGACACAGTAATGTTCCTGGCACACAGCCACCCATTGGGGAAGACAACATGCGTGAAAAGATCTAGGACCGCTTCTCCTGGCCCAGAATGAGCGGACCCCACCTCCTGTCCTTTTGGTGCTACTCCCCATGATCGAAGTCTACTTAGAACAGAGTGGTATGGACCTGCTGGGGGCGCTGCCCAGGTCGCCTGGGGATACGAGTTGATGCATGATGCAGGATGCACCCCAGCCCACCAACTGGACACAGATATGTGCTTTCCTCATGCTGACAGGCTATTATAGAAAGTTCATCCCCAATTTCTCCTCTGTGGAAGGTCTCCTCTCTGACCTCACGAGAAAAGGCATCCCGGATCGTGCCATCTGGACAACTTCCGCAAGCCAAACTTTCAAGATGCTCAAGGTGGCGCTGACCATGACCATGTGTGATTTTTTTTGCTGCTGTAACGTGTGAAATTTCCCACTTGTGGGACAATAAAGGATTATCTTATCTTATCTTATCTTATGCTCGGGACCCCAGATTCGACAGGCCTCTTGTTCTGCAGACAGATGCCTCAGATCGGGGCCTGGGGGCCGTCCTGGCCCAGAATGGGGAGGAGCATCCCGTGCTATACCTGAATCGAAAGCTCCTCCCTGCCAAGACCAGGTATGCCATTGTTGAGGGGGAGGCCCTGGCAATCGGCTGGGCCATCCACAACCTCTGTTACTACCTGACAGGCTGTCGATTCACCCTGGTGAAGCAGCGCATGTTTACCAATGGCACATTGTTCTGTTTACCCACTTAGAGAACCCCATGTCACACCGGCATGCCCCCCAAATACGCCCTGGTTGGCAACGGATCAAGCCACCATAATATGCCCCAGTACGGTATAAAGAGCAACACACACAGAGACTATGTGCACAAGCCCTCTTGCACGATAGTTGGCACAGGTTGTGCCCTAACTCTTTTTTCTGATTGCTTGCCCCTGACCAATGCGCTGCCACATCTCTCTCACTCTTTCTTACCATATATTTTATAGAGGCCATAGAGAATTTTAGCAGTTGGAAGCAGCATAAACTCAGCAATCAGTTGACTACAAATGGACTTAAAATGTGTGTGCGTGTGTGTGTGTGTGTGTGTGTGTGTGTGTGTGTGTGTGTGTTACCTTTAGTCATGCTTTTGATTTTTCCCAGAGGAGAGGGAACAGAAACATAAGACCCATCTATGATCAAAATCATTTTAAAAAGTCTTACATTTGTGCTTAGTTATATTGTTGTATGTATTCATTTGTGCAGTACACTTATGAACAGCACTGCATTCTGATTTGGAGTAAATCATGAGCAGAATCACACCCCCTCCTGGCTGAGAATACTCATTGCAGGGAGAATCTTCTTGGGGCCTTTTGTAGTGTTTCAGCAGCGTGACAATGGCATCATGACCTATGAAGAACATGAAGGATATATAAATATAATGAAGGACATAAACAATATAAACTTTCAAACATATGGAAGCAAGCTTGGAAAGAACACAAACATGTATTAGAATCATTATATTTAGAAATAAAATGCTTATAATTGTTTTAAATTGAAGAATTATTTTGGAAAGCAGTTGATGTGTTTCAGAACCTTATTGTTTGTGCAATTTATTTACAGACTCTGAAGACGGCATCTGAAAGGTGTTTGTACATGTGTCTTACTTTATGATCTCAGCCCAAGACTTTGATGTTTCCATATCTGTGTTTACAGCACCTGTACTGAGTGGGTGGACATCTTATCCAGGCTTTCTCCACATAGAGAGTCTACCACCAGTTTAATGTGGTGTCTATTTTTTTCCCCCCTGAAGCAAATATCACTTTGCATAATTAACCCTAAAGATTAAACAGTAGTAAAACTTTTATTCGAAAACTACAAGCCTTGTTTTATTTATAATTATGCATTTCTGTAATGCTTTCCTGATTTTTATCATTTTATACTTTGAACTTACTTTTGTACATTTATCATTTTCTTTTTATGTTATGTCTTCCTATTTACTGTTTTATTTATTTTATTGTAAATCACTGTAAGCTGTATTTTATATATTTATTTATTTGGTATATACAGGCATGTAAAAAAAAAAAGTATTGTACATGACTGAAAAAGCTACATTTGCTTGTGATTTTGTTTTATTTTATCATGTTTATTTGTGAAAAAGGGTTACATTTTTGCTTGATCATATATAATATATGACATGAAAAATGAACCATTTCCATAGAGTGTACTTCATCTTTTACTGGACAGTGAATAAAGTTATTCATGGTTTTGTTGTTTAATTGAAAAAAGACTTGAGGCAAGTGTATGACAATTTAGGGAAACAATTTGCAATTTGAAAGTGACTATTTGTATTTGTGAACACACCATCACACCACATAAAATGTGGCCTCTGCTTTTAACCCATCACACATGGAGCAGTGAAGTGGGGATGGTATCTTGCTCAAGGGTGCCTCAGTGGTGCCCAGGTCAGGACTTGAACCTGTGACCTTCCAGTTGCAAGGGCAAGGTCCAAACCACTAGGCAACCACAAACTTCCTTTCATTATATTTCTCATAACCATATGCAAAACCATGTGCTCAGCCTGTAATGAGCTACACAATTTTTCTCATAGCAAGACTCTTCTCTGTGGAAGTTCAGAAGCTAAGGGTCCAGACTGACCTTTCTCATAGGCCCACATTAGGCAGGTCTGCTCATCTTTCTCCCCGCTGGAGCGGCTGGGGTCACACGCTACCAAATTCATATCAGCCCCGTTGTCCAATAGGAACTGAACCAGACGGATGTGTCCATGGAAACAGGCACTGTGCAGACCTGTCACACCATAGGATAACCATAAAGGCCAAGAACAACACAAGGTAGTATATACACTGCCCATCACAAGGGAAAAAATACCTTGACTTCGTTTCAAAATATGCAATGTATCATACAGTAACAATTCAATTAAATAAGACAAATATAAATTAACTATGTGCATGTACTTTGAGTAAACTTTGAGCTAAAATACTGAGCTTCACGTTCATCCGTGTGGCATTTTTCTCAAACTAAGCCGCTGTCAAGTTCTCGATTAGTTTTGCTTTTTATCCAAAGGTAACATTGCTAGTTCTACATGGCAATTTACTTAACATGTTAAGTTACTGCAAACAGTAATGTATTCTGTAATTTTAAAGGTAACTAACTAACTAACTAACACCCGCAAAGTTTAATAAAGATATATTAACTTTACTTAACATATCTTTCAGACATCCCATAACCAAGTATACAAATATATATAACTAAACCTGTAAAACACAAACAACCATGATATTAGCTATTCATTATGAAAAAATAACAAAAAATAACAAAATCAAAAACAAAGTGTAACAAACGCACTAAGCCTTTTCCCTTGACCACCTCCCAAACACGCATTGTGTCTCCACCAATCACATTAGTCATATAAGTGTTTAAGATGACCACCTCCCAAACACGCATTGTATCTCCACCAATCACATTAATCATATAAGTGTTTAAGATGACCACCTCCCAAACACACATTGTGTCTCCACCAATCACATTGGTGATATGTGTTTGGCAGGTGGGCCATGGGGTAGAGAGCACAATTTAACATTCAAGGAGAGTTATGTTTTTCAAAATTATTTGTAGGCATAGTTCAACCTTTGCTCAATTTTGGTGGGACACGTTCCCAATGTCCCCCCACAATTCTGCACCAAACACTGATGACTAGCAAATGTGTAAACATAGTCAGTGTAATACTGTGAGTGTTTGCTATCCACAGTATACCTGTGTGTCCATCTCGACCCTGGTGATTAATACTCATTGCATTCTGACTAATCAAGAACTTCACCATCTCAAGGTCTTTGCCATAGGTGCAGGCGCTACAGAGAGAAGAGAATGGTTAGAGTCGTGCACACTATAAAGGATTATTAATTAAGTGTGCCAAATGAGAAAATAAGCCACTTCAAAGAAAATGTCCCTTTAAAAAGGGCCAATTTAATGACACTCACTGACACACCCCATTATGTGGTTTATCAGCTCACATTTATCCCAATATATACCACAAGCCAGTGGTAAGAAGTTTTCAACTGTATTCAAAAAAACCCCAAATGTGAGTGGCAACAATATTTACACAGTAGTGAAATATAGACCGTATTTTAAAATGACATGCAGTTGAATTGCCACCTTCAGTTACATGCACTCACACTATAAAATGGTTATTTAAACTTTTACTTTAAAACATTTTTTGTACATAAATGTACATGCCTTGCAGCCTTACCTGTGGAAAGCAGTCTCACTGAAGATGTTCTCTTTGCAAAGGCTGTCAGTACCAGTGAGCTGCACTAACTCCTTCACCACCTCAGACTTGCCATTGTAGCATGCCCTGCACAAGAACATTCACATTAGAACAGTAGTGCCAAACACCTTCATCTAATTATCTAAACTTAAGGCACATGTTGAGCTATTAAAATGATAAATTTCCCAATTATTCCAAATGTTGCTGACAAGGCAAGTCATGTTTAATGTCCAAAATGTGTTCCTTAGTTTTACACTAGAGCTATCTGGCTAATATGGCTAAAACCGAAAGTCTGCACTACATCTCATCATGCACAAAGTACTGAGCTGTTACGTAACCTCCAATAGACTCATCTACATGCTTTATAGGACTTTATTTGTTTGTCAAGCATGCATCTTGATCGATCACCTTCATTTGTTTTAAGAATTTTTTAAAAAGTTGGATCAGGGGCTCATGGAAAACACAACAGTATTGGGAAAGGGAACTAGATTAGATTTATTAGATAAGGGGGCATCTCACAAAAGAGACTAACCAGGTAACTTCAGCCATTAGTCCAAACTGTATAAAAGATGAAGACGTTGGGGACATTTCTATTGGACATGCTCAAGTTATCCAGCAGAAAAATCTTAATTTTACTTCCAAACTCACAAGTGGAGAGGTGTGTCCCCATAGATGTTGACTGAATGAGGCTGGACGTCAAAGTTGCCTTGCAGCAGAAATCGCACAATGTCTTGGTGGCCAAAACGGGCAGAGAAATGCATGGGCACATGGTCTTCGTTGTCCTGGGCATTAACTGTCCACATAAATAGAAGACACATTCAGTAAGGCCTTCTTGTTGATCCAATAACTGTTTTACTTTTAAAAAATAAATGTTCTTTGCTTAAGCATATAGTTCTAGGAAGAACCATCAAACTTTTCTATCATTCATTCATTAATTCATTCATTTTCCAAACCACTTATCCATTTTGAGCTATGGGAACCTGGAGCTGATCTCAGCTTACTAAAATAGTTTATGTGACTATTTGTCATTGTGAACACAACATAACAAAATATGACCTCTGCATTTATTCTATCACACACGGAGCAGCAGGCAGCTATCAACAGCACCCAGGGAGCAGTGAAGTAGGGACGGTACCTCACCTTGCTCTAAGGTTCCTCAGTGGGGCCTGGGTTGGGACCTTCTGATCCCAGGGGCAAAGTCCTACACACTAGGCTGCTCTAAATCAAAATCTAAACTAGGCTAATCTAAAACATTATCATTAAGGCATTGCGTAGCATTTCAAACTGGAATCCCTACTCAGATTTTGTAATGGCTGCCCCATCCAGCAAAAGTAACTATAATTTTTTTGATGCTGCCTGAATAGGTCATTGGGTTTAGGTCAGGTCAATTTTATTTCTATAGAGATTTTTTTATTTTTACAATTGACACTGTCACAAAGTAGTTTTACAGAATCAGGGTCCAAGCCCCTAACGAGCAAGCCAAAGACAACAGAGGCAAGAAAATCTTCCTACACTGTAAGAAAAACCTTGGGAAGAAACAAGGCTCAGAAGGAGAATCCATCCTCCTTTGGACAACACCAGATAGTAATGACAATGAAAATAATAAAATAGATTAATTAATTAATAAAAATAAAAGCAACAATAGTTTCAGGATAAAAAAGACTTCAGCAGTTCCATGTGAACAGGTAACATGAGTTATGACGAGTTAGGCAGAGCATGGTTCTGTCTATGTGGGCTCTCCTCAGTAGAAGTGAGTGGGTTCCAAGGCACCAGGATTGGTTAATTTACATGATGCATAAGAATGACTGTAATTTAAAAAGGTTTTGAATTGATTTGAATTAAAAAAACATATTACAAATCTATAGTACTTCTGAAAATGCATGCAAAACCGTGATGTCAAGTTGTTATGAAAATAATTTATCAGTAGTAATATTTCTAATAAACATCCAAACACCAATGTACAAAAAAAGTACAAATATCCCTTGAAGGCCATCCACCTAAATTGACAGGACAGGCAATTATAGTATTAAACAGAGAAGTAGCCAAGAAGTCCAGGCT
Source organism: Lepidarchus adonis (assembly GCA_037576955.1). NCBI lineage: Eukaryota > Metazoa > Chordata > Actinopteri > Characiformes > Lepidarchidae > Lepidarchus > Lepidarchus adonis. The sequence continues at coordinate 8,618 of JBBIGC010084358.1, forward strand.
AACTCTGGAGGAGCTGCAAAGATCCACAGCTCAGGTGGGAGTATCTATCCCAAGGACAATTAATAATAACACACTCCGCAAATCTGATCTTATGGAAGAGTGTCAAGAACATGTGGAGGTGGGTGCTCTGGTCTGATGAAACCAAAATATAACTTTTTGTCTTACATGCAAAACGCTATGGGTGGCAGAAACTTAACGCTGCACACCATAGCCAGCGTGAAACATGGTGGTGGCAGTACTATGCTGTGGGGAGGCTTTTCTTTAGCGGGGACAGTGAAGCTAGTCAGAGTTGATAACCCTAGATAGACGGAGCTAAATACAGGACAATCCTGAAAGAAAACCTGTTAAAGGCTGCAAGAGACCTGAGATTTGCGTCAGAGGTTCACCTTCCAGCATGACAACACAAGAAAACACCAGTCAAATGGCCCAGATCTGAACATTGCTCTCTGTCCAATCTAACTGAACTGGAGCAATTTTACACAGAAAAATGTCTCCAGATGTGCAAGGTTGGAATAAACATACTTCAAAAAACTGCAATTACTGCAGCTGTAACTACACCAAAAGGTAGTTCAACAATTTTTCACTCAAGGGGACTGAATACAAATGCATGCCACCCTTTTCAGTTTTTTACTTGTAAAAATGTTGCACACCATTTATCATGTTTTTAATTATTCAATACTCTGTGTTGGTCTATAACATAAAATCCCAATAAAATACATTTAATTTTGTGGTTTTAATGCAACAAAATGTGGAAAGTTTAAGGGGTCTGAATACTTTTTCAAGGCACTGTAGCTCATTCAGACTTGCTGCCAAGCCATGTACTGCTGAAAGAGGACAAGAAAGTTCACTCATCATAAGGATGTTTATAATGCAAAAATATTCACTTAATGAGCAATAGTTGCTTGTCGAATGATAAAGCCCATGGCAATTCTACATTTACAAACACACTAAATAGGGAGTGAGGAGCCATCTGTAATTTAGCAAAGGTTTAATGCCACTTCACACAGATTTAACCGAAACATGGATGTTTCCTTTTCCAGGCTATTTATTTTATAGGCTTGTTTTATGCAAGTAGCATAATTGTCAGTTATTATTTTATTCACAGAATAGTTTTCAGTTATTTTGGGCATTAATCCCAATTGAAATGGCCATAGATATGTGCATATCAACAGCTTCACACAAGGCTCAGTCAATAAGAATCTAGAACCACAACTACTAGTATCATAGTCTGACATAATGGTTGGCAATAGGCCACTCCAATAATCCCTCTTGCTGGAAATGGTCCAAGCTATCCTGAGCACTTACTGTTGAAAAGAGAAGGCACATTCACAGTATTAGCTTCCTGTAGATTCAATCCCTGCTGTTTTAGCCAATTTCTGCTCAAATTGTTCTTGTAGATACAACATTATTGCTTTGGAACACTTCCTGTTTTACAGTTGATATCTGAGGCCCGACTGGCTCAGATAACACTTTCAGAGAGCTGGGAGAGCCAGGCTGATGGATGGATGGACATTCGATCAGGTTCAGAGACTTTCAGTGAGTTTTTTTTACCATCTGTTATGCTGCCCTCCTCCATTAGCAACATGATGAAAGGCACGAGCCTATGGTAGATGTCATTAGAATGTCAACATGATCCAAATACTCACTCACTGTCCGCTTTACTAGATACTCTGACTTTATCTTTCCACTGATTGGCCACTTTATTAAAAACACCTACTTTGTAATTACACTCTCTAGCCACTTTATTGGAAACACTTTCCTTTATATGCAGTGGCAAGAAAAAGTATGTGAATCTCTTGAAATTTCATGGGTTTCTGTGTTAATTTGTCAAAAAAAGTCAAGGGTATTGACAAACATAATGTGACTAAAATAATAACACAAAAATCTGATAACTTTTGTCTTTTTTAAAGAACAAGCATAAACTCATAGTACAAGTGGAAAAAGTGTGTGAACCCTTGGGATGAACATCTGGTTGACCACCCCATGGTTTACTTCAACTAGATGCATCCTGTAGCTGTGGATCAGACCTGAACATTGTTCAGGAGGTATAATAGCCCATTCTTCCAGGCAGAACTGCTTTAGCTTCGTCATTTTCTTTGGTCATCTCATGTGTATGGCTCTCTATAAGTCATTCCATAGCATCTCTATTGGGTTGAGGTCAGGCCTTTGGCTTGGCCACTCCAAAAGGTAGATTTTGTTTTTCTGAACCCATTTTCTTGTGAACTTACATTGTCCTATTGCATCACCCAACTTCTAGAGAGTTTCAGCTGACGTACAGACATTCTCACACTATCCTGAAGAATTTTTACACTTGGGAATTAATCTTCCCCTCAATAATTGCAAGCTGGACAGGCCCTGATGGAGTAAAGCAGACCCACATACTATACTATCTCCACAATACTATACAGTTGGCATGTTTTCAGGATGATGTGCATTTTTTACGCCAGATGTAGTGCTGTGTGTTCTTCCAAAATAGTTCTTATTAGTTTCATCAGTCCACAAAAAATTTTGCCAATATAACTGTGGAGCAATGTTCTTTTTTAGTAAGCAGCAGGATCCTTTGTGGTGCCCTTCCATAGACACCCTGCTTGTTCAATGTTTTATGTACTATAGATTCATAACACAGCGGTTAGCAAGCTCCAATTATGCCTTCATATCTTTATAGTCACTTGGGGTTGTTTCTTTACCTGAGAGGTGAGTATTTATTGTACTCTTGAGGTCATTTTAACTGAAACAGTAGCCAAAGTTTTGTAGCCAAAGTTTGATGTTTTATTTTTAAGTGTAGAGTGGTGAGTTTCTAAACTTTTTCCAGCTTTATGTAAATCATCAATTCTGTAAGGTGTGATGCCTGAGTGACGTTGGGGTGCTGTTCACTGAACACCAGTGTGGGGAGGTCTGGCTTTCCTGGTGAGCTACCCCCTGCATGGGTTGTAGCATGCACACATCTCCATGGGCTACTCACTTACCTGGTAGCCACAGTGCTGACCGGTGAAGTCCCCACGTGCAGATGGCGTGCATGCTCAGGGATCTTTGTCAGTTGGACGCCATGGATGCACCCTCATTTCATAGAATTCAGGGAAAACATTGATTTCAGAGGGGCATCCACAGGCCCTCCCATACCTCCCGGACAGTGACTCTAGAACTGTGTCATATTGCCAGTGGCCAAAGCAGCACGCCCTGTGTTTTCTATCTTGCCCTATCACCACAACTCATTCGACCACACTAAGCAAGTGAGTTGTTGGACATTTCTCACTTGCTGTTTTGCTTTCTACCTCTTTTCGGCAGAGCACTGCACACTTGGATCAATGCATGAGGCACGTTCACGTTCAACTTTTGCCCGCACTACTTTTGGAGGGGATAGAGGGCAAGCGTGTTCCTCTGTTTACATTTCCCCTTGCACATGGGCCCCGTCATTAAGTTTTTGATTGTAGATCCTCTGAAAGCCCTTTTAGGCAAGGCAGGCTCAGATAAGCGTATTCTTCTTGTGTAGAGCAAACTTAAAATGTTTTGTTTTTAATTCGTAGCTATAGTCCACACTTCCAAACTCATTTTCAAGTCATCTTGACAAGCCTCCAGGTATGCTAACACCTAACTCCCGTGAACTTTTTTGAGGTCATTAACTCAAGGGTTTCACATACAGTTCTATCAATATGAATTGTTTATGCAACTTCTTAATAAAGACATAAAAAAGATCAGAATGGTTTGTGTTATTATTTTAGGCATATTATGGTTGTCAGTACCCTTGATGTTTAGACCACATTTTATGACAAATGAATGCAAAATATATGGCAGCCCATATGCGCATTCTATGAGATGACAGGATCACTGATGACCAGATATTATTCGGGTGGAACACCATTCTCAGTCCATCAGTAACACTGATGTGGTAGTGGCATGACAGTATGTGATTCTTTTACATTTACCCACATTGCTGCTAGACTGAGAGTAGTCCACCACCTTAAAATTCTGAGGTGGTTTTTACCATCTGCTCTCCCTGCTTCCTCCATCAGCAGCCGGATGATGCCCAGGAAGCCCTTAGCAGCTGCCAGGTGGAGTGGACGGTCACCCACTTCCCCGCTTGCATTTACGTCTGCACCAAACTTCAGCAGCAGCTTACACACCTGCACTCAAAGGTAGTAAAATATGCACAAGATCTTAATTACCAATATCCTGTCTGATGCCATAACGTTTAAAGTAAAACTGCAGGCCAGGGTTTGGATATGAAAACATCAATTGTGTTACAATAAGAGAATGTATCCTGCAAAAACAGTTTTGGATAAAGTAGACAATAAACTAGACAGTTTATTGAAATTTCTTGTAATTTTAACCACTAACTGCTTTCATCTTTTTGACAGGTAGTGTAAATGCAATAATACTAAATATTAAAATTGTTTTTCGTAAAAACATAAATGTGACTATTTGGGAGGAGTACTGTTGAGGATCCATTAACCTGCTCATGGCCGAAATAGGCTGATATATGCAGAGGGGTGAAGAACACTGCGTCCTGGACATTAACATAAGCCCCATGTTGCAGGAGAATGTCAACAGCCTTCAAGAAAACAGCAAAAGACAGAACTTAAGCAACACAAATGCTCCATAATTGAAAACAGGGTCAACAGCTGCACCACATTCACTAACTGAAAGCATAAAATGTATTGTCTGTCACAAATTTTGGGTCGGCTAGCTTAATTGTTTGATTTTTTTTACAGAAATTAGCATGTTTTATTGGTCAGTTTGTAGTAATCAAATATAAAAGACCAACCAGTTTTATATTTAATGAAAATCAGTCATACACATAATCCTTGTTGTGATGCCATCACTCATCAGTAGGGTTATTGCGATCCATTATATATTGAGAATCGAGTAATCTATTGATTGTTTAAGTGATTAATTAAGTCAGGGGTGCTCAAGATGTACCACCCTTCAGCTCCAACCCTTGATTCAGATGATTAAATCCCTCAGGGGTGTATGAACATGGTATATAAGATATTTAATTTATTTATCCCTCCCTTAGAATAAACTAAAGCATGCTGTACATTTATACTAATAATCTCTTTATAAGTGCATCATTTCTGTGGACAGTGCAGAAACCATACTTTCAATACATGCCACATTTAAGTAGAAGAGATTATGTTTTATTATAATGTATTATGAAATATTACTGTTGTGTTTGAGACTTGTGATGAAGAAAACCTTTCTATAGAACTGTGCTACGGTTTTGTCATTGTATGAAATCAAAATAAATGGAAAGAAGTCAAACCTGTCAATGCCGAATGCGTATTAATGTGACTGTAATTCATTGCATAACTCACAGGGTAACAGGCTGTTACATTTGAATTATGTAACAAAACAAGCAGACTTGTACTGTAAGGTTTAAATCAATGCTGTCCAGCTCAGTTTCTAGACCTGCTCTAACACAATTACAAAATAAATATAGAAAGTGTAAAACTTTGCCAGAATGACGTTACCCACCTCATGATGACCTGCTATAGTGCCTATGTGCAGGGCCGTTAGCGCCCCATAGCCAACCTGCTGGACATCAGCTCCACCATGTAACAATGCTGTAACCAACTCAGCACTGTCCTGATGGGGAAGAGATTTAAATTCAGAGCATTGAACTCATTTTTCTAAATAAAGAATAGATCATTTTTGATAACTCAATAAAATGCCATCATGGCAAATTATAATAATCCAAATATAGTACATTCAGTTTCCACTGTGTTAAATTCCTATATTTTGTTCTTCTACTTACTGACCACTTTATGAGATCCACCTTCCTCTAAAGGGCTGCTGTAGGCTCGTCACACATCAGTGCCAATGCTATGTTGACATTAACAGATAAAATGCCTCTGTGCTCAGAAACTGACCACTATCTAAACTGTAAATCATAGTGCTACAGAGGAGGAGTTTCTAATAAAATGGCCAGGAAGGTATGAATGTACCCTGTACTGTATGTGTAACATGCTCTGTACTACTGCAGACAACTTCTGTTCATTGCATATTATCAAACAACAGAGAAACAGTCCCACCACCACTTACATTGAGACATGTGTAACCCATTTTAAAATGACAAGTGGATCAAATTAATTGGACAGAAATATACTACAGTTAATGTTATGGTCAAGCACTGTATCATATTTCATTTATTTTGAGCCCAAGGTAATGTGAGAGTATTTATGAAGCTGAATAGAAGTCTTACCTTATAAGCAGCAAGATGAAGGGCAGTAAAGCCGTTCCTCGTCAGTCTGGAGGGACGCAGCCCTTTCAGCATTAGTGTCCTGATGTGGGACTTGTTTCCTGTCCATCACATTCAAATGGTTTTCGTTACATTCAAGTTACATTCAAATTATGAAGCCTGGAGGCCTTGCATTTAAGCAATTTGAGCAAATGTTAACAAGTTAGATTAGAATCGTTTCCTTAGTTGTATATTTCCTTGTATATCAGCAAAAAAAGGAATCAATCAGTATATGTGCAATATTCTTACTCATGTGCAATTTTCTTCATGTGTAATATTCCTTTTTGACAACACTACTTTTTCATTACATAATTAAACTTAATAGTATTAAGCCTTCTATTAGATTTTATTTAATTAGAATATTTTATTTTTTACATTATTCTATTTTATTGTTCTGGGTATCTGTGTCTTTGTGTGCTGTGGCTGTCATCACAAACAATCAATAAAGTTTTCTGATTCTGATTCTGAATCTGAAGCAACGCTTTTGTTTTGCACTGAAGCTACTAGGCTGATGTAGTTAGCAAGCAATAGATGCTTACATACCACCAGTTGGCATCTTGTACATTGCATGTCTCAGTAATCTCACATAGACTTGCTTATGTGGTTTCTGACACTGTATGATGTTGTCCATTTTTGCAGATAACAGAATGACATTCAATGTCAGAAACATCACAAGAATCATGCACTTGTTGAGAACAAAAAGCAACAAACTGCACAGCAACTAATTCTAATTACACACAAAACTCATCTGCTGAACAATAAAATCACAGAGGGACATCTAATATTTGCATTTAGAAAGATATTTTGAAACTGTGTGCTCTGGTCAGAAAAAAAAAATTAATAGAATTCTCAGGCAACAATTCAGCTCGTCAAGGTTGGAGAAAGAAGAGTCACACAAATGATTCCAAGAAGACCACACCCTCAGTTAAGTATGGGAGATCTTAGAGTAGAATTGTATGTATTCGGCCAAGAAAAACAGACAAAGACAAAGGCCTCAGACATACAACAAAGCTCAATTCTAAAAAGGTGACGGTACTTAAATAGCCTTATTAATGGAAATTCAACAGATAAAGTATGATAACCCCTTGATTTAAAGACTATTCATCAAGAGGAATGGGCCAAAAGTATTATTTTGCAGTGTCTGAATACTTTCCTGTTGATTTTGCTTGTTAAAGACAGCTTATTTGTATAACTATATACTTTTTTGCAAGTACAAAGTACATATAAGTGCATATTTGAAGTGGTTATATGTATTTAATAAATGTAATAGCACAAAACATTCAAAGAATATAGTATTTAGCCTTTACCTCCACAGATGCAGCACAGATGCAACAGTGAGAGGCCGTTCTCTGTGCGATAGTTGAGGTTCACTTTGTTGAAGGCTTCATCCGAGCTGTTTAATTCATAAACCAACACAAGAATCTCAAGAGAATATTACGAGAGGCAATATAACAGTCTGAAAGTCACCACTGCTTGATTTGCTTTGTTCATGGTAATCATTATTTGAGTGAATGGTAAGAACATCTTATAGATTTGTTGTAAATGCTTGTCTTTAAGGTTTTTAACTATTAATTAATGATTTGTGGGCCCCTATTCACCTGAACACATGCTTTAACTCAGCCAGCTCTTCATCTTTGACCCTCAGATCATCCTCCACCCTCTCGATAATAACAGAGTACGACTCGCTCACTTTCTTCTTCCACTCGTCTACAAAGACAGTAACACATGCAGAATATGGATGAAGAATAAAGATATGAACCTAAACCTGTATTATTTAACACTTTGCCTTCTTTTAAAATTTCCTATAATATTTATTTTTAACAGATACTTAAAAAATTTTAAATAAAAGTTGAGTCAGCATTTACAATAACTATGTGTTACTACTGTGGTAAAATTATTGTGAAAATCTCTCACTTAAAGGCCTTTGACAAAGACACATTATGGTATTTCTCTTTTTCCCAATGTAGCACTTTCACTAATACTGCAACAAGTATTTATTTGCGGTGCTCAGTGTTTCGCAACCTCACAACCCCAGTCCTGGAGACCCACTGCCCTGCATTTTGTTTCCCCTGCTTTCAACCCATCTGATCCTCTTCATCAGCACAGTAACAACTCCTCATTATGCTGTAGTGAATGTTAAAGCAAGAAAAGTACCAAGGCACAGGGTAGAGTTGGTAAACACTGCTATACATCTATACATTTTCTTTAACGTGTGTTTAATGTGTCTTTAATGTGTCTTTAATTGGTTAAATTACTGCAGAAGTGACAGAGGGAAGGAGAGGAAATAGGGTTTTTTTTTTTACAACTGTTTATTCAAATACACAAAAATCTGAATAAAACATTTCCATTACTAGTTTACTGAAAGCTGTAATAATAAAAAAAATATATAGCTATTTCTAATTACTTCTTGCACACTACAGCTAAGTTCAATGTCATTTTAATTGATTTGTGAATATGTGAATATTATGCATGACTTACTGAATAATTAATAGTACAAATAATTCACAATATTAAATTTCAAAATTAATAACTGTATTATAATTGAATTGCGAGGCTTAAGGAACTACATGTCTTTACCTGTGCATGTCTGTGTAGGTCTCGATTTATAATTCCCCATTGGACGGCTCCGCTTCAACCCTTCACTGAGAAACACACTGAGAGATCAGAGGAAAGTGTCATGCAGCTGAAGCACTATTCTAGTCCCAAACACAATAGACACAGGGCAGATAAAGCCCAGGACCAAGGACCCCTTACTAAAAATAAATCAGGTGGAATGTCTGACAGCAGAGACAGCTGAACCCCCACGAGCATGTGTGTGTGTGTGTGTGTATGTGTGTGTGTATATGTGTGTGAACACTATGATGGGCCGTCTCGACTGCTCTCATCTCTAACTCTTCAAACAACAGGTGTAGCAGTGACAAAGGGGCAATGAAACTATTCCCCAAGGAGATAAAACACCATCACACAACTCTCCTATATGACATGAATAAAAAAATCTTTCTTGACAGAACTAAACTTTGGTTAAGTGTTATTTTAGGTGTCAGAATATACAAAAGAGAAACAGAGATCTGAAAAACCTTAAGCCAAAAGAGAAAATTATGCTGAACCCTATTTATTTAAGTGAGCATTTTATTCTTTGGAAAAGCTATGCCATTAGAATAAATACAAATACCCATAATTACAAACATGGATTTTTTTGTAATTGTGTCTCTATTAACGCTTGGTTAAAACAGTTAGACAGAAGTGACGTGTAAGGCAGTAACTTGGTAGGCTAGTGGTTCGGACCCTGCCCTCATGAATGGAGCGTCGCAGGCTCAAGTACTAGCCCAGGCAACTCTGAAGTGCCCTTGAGTGTGGTATCATCATATGTGGCGCCCTGGGCATTGTTGGAAACTACCCACTTAGATGTGCTCACAATGAGAAATAGTCACCTTCACTTAATAGTAAATGTGTTGTACAACTGACAGTACATTCATTATAAGACATTATTTTCATTGTAGCGTTCATTACACAATTAAACATTTACTTCACACAACAAGAAATCTCAGTCCAAATTTAGGGACTCCATCTGGAATGTCTCTGTACTAAACAGATTTTGAGCTGAAGTTTACGGACTAAACTGAGAAATCCTCGGGCCAGCAGCTGGTGGAACCGAACAACCTTGGGAAACCCTGAACATGACACAACTTATATAATGTAATTTCTCATTTACATTAGTACTTTGTTGAAATTCAAAGATAAAACACCAATTTATTCAAGCACTACAGAATAATTTCACTGATCATCTTACAGCAAAATGACTCATAATTTTATAACAGTACTGGCATTGGTTCTGTTTATTGCATAAATCCCACATCCTGAGTCATCTGGTTGTCTGCATTGCAAAGAAAAGATAATCAATCTGGCACATTACATAGCTTTACTCTTTGGTGGAATTCTCAAGAACAAAGGCACTGCACAGTTTATACAAACAATTTTACACTCAATTATCAGGAATGAAGCTCCTCATTCCCATGGTGGAATGTTGTATAATTCCTTCAAGTGTAAATCATGACTCATGACTTAGGTGTTAGGAAGAGATCTTGGAAAATAATCGAATTTGTACAAATGCTTTGCCCTTTGCTTTGTTAGCAGGTTCCAGCACTTAGAGGAATGAGAAGATTTCATAGTCATCTTCAAGCCAGAACATTTGCCCATGTTCATAGATAACAGTGCATCATACATTGTTACATAATCACATAAGTATATAAGACTGATTAACAACTCAATACTCAATTCCCTAATGACTCAAAACCCAATACAAAATGGTATAAGCTTTCACTATTTACATTAGCTCCATAGCTCCAGAAACAGATATTGAACACCAAACATGAAAAGGTGCTTTCATAGTTTTCACAGATTTTTTTTTTTTACTTTAAAGCAGGAAAATCATATAACTGTTCAGAATTGTGGCTTTTTTTTACTAAGCACACTGTGACCTTACTGCCAATTTCTCATACATATTTGTATGGCTGTTCATTTAGCACAAATTTCTTCAAAAAGGCCTTTTCTGAATGACAGCATGTGCTTTAAGTCTTTGTTCTGCAGGATCTCCTGCAGTGAGAGCAGTTTGGTGTTTCTGGGCAAAGTAACCATCTCATTTCTAAGCACTCCCTGCACCATTTTTAGTGTTGTAGCAAAGGAAATCTTCATGTCTTCACATACAGGGAAGAGGCAGCAGTTCCACAAGCTACATACACCTCCATCCCCTGAAAATCTCACATCTTCAGCACAAAGTCCCCAGTGACTCACACACTCCTCCAAAGTGGCTCCAAACAGCTCCAGCTTATTCATATCTGCAGGACTAGACACACTTTTCTTCAAGTTGTCTCGGATACTGAATGCTACAGTTACAAAGACTGTCTTCCTGTCCAGAGTGGCACTTAGGGAGTGTATGAAGGTTTCATTGGGTACTGAAAGTTCTGTACCAATCCAGCATCCACTTACAATGGAGTTGGTGCCAACTGTTACTTTGCTCTCCAATCTGGTATATTCCACAACACTTCCTACAGATACTGAGGCACTAGGGTGTGCAACACTATGCATAACGCATGCAGTAGTTTTCTCAGTCGTCTCCAGCTCACAAATACTAAAGGCAACAGGCTGCATGCCAAGCTCCACTCTGAAACATGGGTCAACGGTGAAGTGGAATAGATATTCCTCAGTGGTGCCCAGGTGGTAAAACTTTGATTTGTTGAGGAGAATGACATTGAGCGGTGTTCCTTGGAGACAATGGAAAATTTTCTCTCTTATCTGCACCAGGCCACTCTCCTTCTTAGTGACATTTGCGGTGTCACTGGTGTAATGCACTGTGGCACCAGGCCCCAGGCCCTGGAGGAAGTCTCCATAAGCATCTATTTCACATTTCAAAGGGCTGATATCTCTAAACAAGTCCAGCAGTTTCAACACAGTGTCATAATCAACATAGTAAGTGCTGTCAGTGTAGACAAAGTCTGCATCTGCTCCCTTGCACACTGCACCACTTTTGTGCATTTTTTCAATGCTTGGTTTGTGCAAAAACTGGAAGCAGATTCTATATTCCATGTCACACATTTGGGTATTTTCTACTGGTTCCAGGACAAACACTCCATGCGTAGTTCCAATGGACAGAGGCGAAGGATGGGCAAGCGCAGTGAAGCCTGGTTTATCAAACACAATGTTATCATTTACACTATACAGTTCAATGTCATCAGCGCAGGTCACCAGCACACCAGGCTTCATGTGAGAAGGAAAGTCTATGTACATTGCCAGCTTTAGTTCCAACATCTGGTACAGAGGTTCTCCAAGAGGAATTGCGGTGAAGATCTTCCCAAGAGCACTGGCATTGGGTAAACGCTGACTGAATCCTCCTGCATGCAAGGATATACATTGTGGCATTATGCACCTGTACCTGTATCTGTTATACAATAATAATATCACATTTTCATATTGTGACAATTTTCCAAAGAAATGTATATATTTGTTAGTATTTTAAAAAACAGAATTCATCATATATATATATATATATAATGAACTGTTGAGGATTTAAACCAAATGTAGTTGCAAGTCGAATTAGGATTGTCTGTCCTTCAGCTACCCTCTTAAGCTTCTGAGTCTAAGAAGAAATTATTTAAATTTGAAATCACGTTACCTGCATGTATCAGAAGGACTCTGAATGTGGACAGAGTCTCTCGATACTTATCAAACAGAAGCTGCAGTGAATGCAAGGTCGACCCTCCATTACCTATATGAATACCAGAAATAAGATAATATTATCATTTGTTTTGTATGGCATAAGTTATATATTGTTATAATATAATATTTATTGTTGTACTTGCCGATCTTGTATCCTGGAGGATCTGCAAAAACAAGGTAACTAATGCCAGTCGGCAGCTCTTTCCGATCACACTTATCTTGAATCTGGAGTTCGTATGCAGCTCTCTGGTCTTTGTCCACTGCAGTGATAACCACAAGGTCCCAGAATTCTCCAGGTTTCACCTCTTTGCCAGGGAAAAATTTTTACAGTAATAGTGTCACAGTAATGTGGCTTTAATCTAAAATATTATCAAGCTAACTTAAATCAACACCATGTATCAAACCTTGTGTATATATGTTATACTATGTTATTTCTGTTTCTCAACCCAGCTTTAGAATTCTCTGTGCGTGAATGACAAAAAATCTGTGAAGAACAAGTGATACTCGGACCACCACAGGCACTCCTGCACAGTAGTTTCGTTTTTTCTGAGGGATCACGTGTGTTTTAATAAGGATAGCACAAACATGTACAAGTTGACTAAAGAACTGTACTTTAATGTAATCTTTACCTCTTATTCTGTTGAATTTATCCAGTTTCTCCTTGGTGGCTTTTTGCAGGTGTGTGTTTTTGGTCAGTCCCATCATAGTAAACAGTTTTAACAACTGCAGCTTAGCTTAGTGGCTAACCGAGCCAATGTAGAAGAGGAACACACAATAAAAACAGTTATCGACAAACGAACAGTTGTTAAACCATCTGCACATTAAGTTTCTGCAAAATAATAAATTACCGATAACTTTAATGACAACAAAATCTATTCTCAGTGCTGCTTTCTACCGTGTTTACCTAGAAACTTCCGCATTGCGAGTCACGTGACACAACTGCGCGTTCACTTTTTAGTTTTTTTAATTTATTTTTCCCTTATTCTAAAAGTAATACATTTTTAATTTACCATTCGATCATTCTTAAGATAATATGTTTGTTAAAAAAGAAACAACCCAAAAAATACTCGGCTAACAGCCAAACTTCCGTTACCACAGCAACTATAACATTAGTATTACAACTGAAGAAAGTTTGGAGCTCCTAAAAACAAAAAATAAACACACGTAGAAACAGGGACCTAAAACCATCCTCTGGTAAGAGTATTGTCACTTTAATTATATAAAAATAATGAAGTAGGAAAAAAATATTTTTCAAAACCACTTCAAGCTAATGATGTTGATGTTACTAACTGCAGAGTTTCTTAGTACAGCCATTATCAGCAGCAAAGCAACTTATGTTTTACAGGTTTTCCTTTTCATTGTTTGGATAATTTTTGGTCTAAAAATGAAAACTATAAAATGAAAGGTGTGTGCAACATTAAACGACCATGGGTTTATAAAAGGCGCTATATAAATATAACATTAAGTAGCTGAAGTAACAACTGAAGTAGCTGAAATAGTAACTTGATTTATGTTAATAGGAAATATTTAATTTGTTGTTTACAGTTAACAGTCTTTCACTGATATAACAATATATGGTTTGCTTGCTAACCTCCAGGATCAGCCAACAGGAAGTGTGACTAATGGAGGCCCTCAGTGCTCAGAAAGCTTTTCTGGTGAACTGCTCAGAATCCTTGATTTTGGACCATGGGCATAGTACATTACCCAATGAAAAATTCAATGACCTACAGGAAATCATATCCGTCAATCTGAGTAGCCTGCTGTTAAAAAACTTGGACCAATTGGGATGCTGCAAAGAATTGAAAATTTGCGTCCTGGCTGACAACTTTCTGACACAAGTAGATCCTCTAAAAGATTGTATACACTTAGTAAAATTGGATCTCAAAGGGAATCAGGTCTGTCAGTTTTTTTTGTATTTTTATTTATTATTATTGCTGTTGTTGTTGTTGTTACTACTGCTGCTAACCTTTTAAATTCACTATGTTGGCACATACTTCAGGTCCACAGTCTTATTAATACAGGTCAAGTCAAGTCAAATTTATTTATACAGCGCTTTTTACAACTGACGTTGTCACAAAGCAGCTTTACAGAGTTTATAGAAAAGGGATAGAACTTAGAGATTCATAGTACCTATTAAATAGTCAGTAATTAATTGATTGAGCATGGAATCCTCCTACTAGTTTGCTTGACAGGCGTGGTGGTAGTTCAGTGTGTGCACGTGTGATGGGTAAAATGCAGAGGTCACATTTTGTGGTGCACTTTGTGGGCTTGAGTGTGTTCACAATCATAAATACAAAAGTCATTTTCAATTTTTCACTCTTATTTAAAGGGTGCAATACTAAGAAACAACAGATAATACTGGGAAATTTTTGACCACTTCTAAGAAGTTCTTTGGCTAATCATTTTTCTTTTTCTGCTCAGATTACCCAACTTCCCAATGCTTCGTTTTGGAGTAGTCTGAAAGATTTACAACTGCTCAATCTACATGACAACAACATGGCAGACAGGAAAAGTATAATTCCTCTGTCCAGCTGTCTGAAACTAACAGCCTTAACACTTTACAATACACCACTCAGTCTGAAGCACAACTACAGGCACTGTGTTGTCAACAGCATCTGGTCTCTGAAGGCCCTGGATAACTGTGTCATCTCTGATGAGGAAATAGTCGAAAACTGGGATCTTCCTTCTAAGTTTAAAAGAATGGCTCCTCATTTTTGTATAAATCTATATTCATCTTCAAAGATGGTTAGTACTGATTTCAAATGAAACCCCTTCATTTTTAATTAATATAATTTACCATGATATGTTTGGAATTGCCATTCGGAGTAATATAAAACAAATTGTTGAAGATGAATGTATAAAATAATTCTCAGAATATGCAGAAATATAAATAAAGTTTAAATATGTCTAGAATGATAAACAACACTGGTGATCATTTTAAATGTAGTGTTTAGGACCTTGCCCTTGTGATCACAGGGGTGCAGATTCAAGTCCCGTCCCTAAAACCACTTAGGTAGCATTGAGTAAGTTACTGTCTTGCTACACTACTCCCCGGGCACTGTTGATAGATGCCCGCTGCTCCATGTGTGCTTACAATGACAAATTGGTACTTTCATATCTTATAGAATAAATTCAGAAGACCTCCAATTTTGTGGTCAACTGTCAAAGAGTTCAAAAAGAAATTACAATAATTGGGTAAAAACTATACACAGTTACTATAAACAATATGCCTTATCACTAAAAAACTTATTCCATATGAAACAAAATAGATGTTTGATTTTTTGTATTCAAACTTCTAAAAGTAACTGTCTAGTTTAATAGATTTAAACATTCAGAGATTACTATAGAATAAAATAACAATCATTTAAAAAAATAACAAGACTCCAAATGGGTTTGTTGTATGTTCATGATTTCCATAATTCCATGTCAAAGTTTTATATCTTCTTACTATTAGGATTCATACAAGACTGAAATGAAAGTGGTGCAGAAAGTAATTGCAGCAATAAACCAAATCCAGGCTAAACACTGCCCTATTCTGATTGTCCAGAAACTGATTAGAGGACATCTCACCAGGAGAAGGCTTGGGTAAACATTTAACAGCTTGCATGCACATACACACACACACACACACACACACACACACACACACACACACACACACACACACACACACACACACA
>JBBIGC010084398.1:0-10310 GCA_037576955.1 Lepidarchus adonis
TAATAAAGTTACATAATTACACAGTGGATTCACCTTTATTATTATATTTACACAATACCACAGTTTTTGTGTTGCTCATATCATTTTATTTTGTTGTTTTTATCCGCAACACCTTAAATGCCGGTCCGTGAAAATATTGTCTGACATTAAACCAGATCGTGGCGCAAAAAATGTTGAGGATCTCTGGGCTAGAACCTTAACACAGCAGGTCCTGTTCAGTGTTTGGGGTCTGCAGTACGTGGGTAGTACCGACCGAAGTTAAGGCAACAAGGTCATGGGCACCCAAGGTTCGCTGATGAATGTGGAGAGCGGTGTGTTAATGATATGGCTGATCGTTGTGTATCAATTGCTATAAAGAAACTTGATAAAAGCTGCCCAGCTTCGCAGCCCTGAGTCTATCTGTTAATGCACACGTATGAGTCGGCTTGTTAAAGCCACTGCTTTACATTTCAATCTACAAAGAATGGAGCGTCCAAATTGTGTTCATGACAGCGGCTTAGATGCATCAATTGAACAGTTATGTGGGACACAATTGATTCGTTTTGCGAAACCAAGCATTCTTTGTTGCTGATTTGAATAAAAGTTTGCAACGCCTGGCGCCGGCTCTCTGTTCCGTTAATGCGATTTCTGCATGACTGTGGGCCGCCGTAAACAAGCGCTGCACTCGGCACGCCGGACCACTCTGAAGAGTTAATTAAAACGCTATCGTATCCATCTCTTTCGTAAAAGAAAAAAAGCAAAAGGAAAGAAAAGAGACCTCCTGTGAGGGTCGCGTTTGAAACGCATGAAGACGCAGCTCGTGAAAAAACAGTTATTTGGGCCTTGTTGTAACTGCACAGTAATAAGGGATTAGAACCAAAGCTCTGCCTTCACAAATTGTTGGTCCGCACAGGAACGTCACCGAAAGCTTTACGTTGTTTTTGGATTGTGTAGAACGATCTTATAAGTTTCCTTCATTCCCCGGCTTCATTACTACTCAGCGTTATAATACAATAACAGCAACGGGTGGAGCACGGGTTCACAAACTCAACCACTGTCTTTTCATTCGTCCAAACTGCTTATCTCATTCGGGTCATGGGGAACCTGGAGCCAGAGAACACCCTGGACCAACCCATCACAAGGCAAGACAACCATTCACACACACACACACCTATGTGTAATTTAGAGCAGCCAGTAAGCCTAAACCACACACCTTCGAACAGTGGAAGGAAACTGGAGAACCCAGAGGAAACCAATACAAACACTGAGAGAACACTCCACTCAGACACCTATGGCCCAGGGATGGAACCCACAACCTTCATGCTTTGAGGTGACAGTACCACGTTTTCCCTGCCAGTTCTGGGGCCTGAACCGGTGACCCACCATTAGGCCATGGCTGCCCCCAAACCAGATTCCCTGGTATTCAGATATAATCTGAGATTTGAGATTAAATTCAGGTCCCACTTTATTTAGACTGCCCCCTATATTATGAACATTGTTAGTGCAACATTGAGAATTGGGATTGGATTCGTATTTGGGATTGAGATGGGGTTAGATATAGGTATTTCTAAGGTCTGATGATGTGAGTGGTCTGGTCACAAATATAAAGGTTTTATGAAAGACAGAGAAAATTATAAAGCACTAGTTAATATTTTGTGGAACAACAATTTCTTTGAGCTGGGCTCACTAAAGAAAGAGAGTCTGGAGAAATGATAGATATGGAATTCAGACGTCCAATGGGTTTTAAATGCTAACCGAGGGTTTTATGAAATTCAGGACTTGATGGGCGTTGATGATGGCCGTTGATGGTCGTTGTCACCCATCAAACCAGTTTAAACCAGTTTTTGTTGACGTATGTTAATGGTGTGCAAATCGGGTGATGCATTTTTGTCCTTAAAAGCCCGAAACATGTTGGTGAATCTTTTTTGACAATCACAAATATCAATAGAATTGAAGCTTGTAGTACATTCCATATAAAGGTTCCCTGCATTTACTGCATGATTTGTTGAAAGACCAGATATTTATCTACGAATCACCTACATGGAGCATCCAGTATTACCAAATGTATGAAAACACCCGATTATAATGGTTAAAAGGGAAAGACCACTAGTTGGAATTTAGGAAGATTCTTGACATTCCCCGTTATTTTTGAGGTCTACTAATGACATTTGTGTGGTTTTATTCACCAAAAACATCAATTCAGTCCCTGATACAAAATTCAAAAGACCTTTCTCTGTAATCAAAAATCTGCTTCCAGTTACAGCACTGCCAAATAAACCATGAGGAATTCCTCTCAATGTTTATATGAACTATAGAGTGATGTATATAATAAAAACAATATATCAACTTGTCCAGTTTGGGTTGTGAGGAACCTAGTCAACCTAAACCACAAGCCTTTGGACAGTAGGAAACTGGAGAACCTGGAGGAAACCAGGGAGAACTTGTTCACTCCACACAGAAAGGCGTCTGTGGCCTGAGGAATGAACCCAGGAACCCAGGACCTTCTCGCTGTGAGGCAACATTGCAAACCACTGCGACATCGCTGCCGCAGCCGCTGATTAATCGCATCCTACACAACCTACTCTCATCTTGTGTCTTCTCCTCACTCCAAAATCTTCAGACATGTCATATCCAACAAACAAGCTCATAGACTCATACATTCATCACACAGGACTTGGCAAGATGTTCTTTTGCCAAGTTCCTCAAAGGTAAGAACAATTTGGTGCCAACATTTCTCATATGCTGCTCTAGGCAACTGCTTAGTTAGCATACAATACATTAACAAAAGTAATGAGATTCCTGGCCATTACACCTACAGGGGCTTTTATGACATCCCATTCCAAATCCATAGGTATCACTACGCAGGTGGTCTCCCCTTTATAGCTATATAACAGCTTCCAGTCTTTTTGTAGCTTTAGAATTATTCCCCCTTTTACACGATTGTCTCTTCTTTTCTCTTCTCATTCTTCTTCTGTTTTTTTTTCTCTTTACTTTTTTTCTCTTGTCATTAATCTCCAGCTTCATGGCTGAGTTTCTGTTGTGCCTATGTTCTCATACATTAGAATAGCAGCATGGAACATCCAACAGAGAAGAAATTTCATGAATTGACAGAATGGAAAGTTGGCGTCCCACCTTTGAATCCACTAAGGGTTTGTAAACCTGATTTAATGGGTTGGTGTTTGATTTTATACACCTGTTACAATGGGTGTGGTTGTAACACCTGAATCCAAGGATTAAGAGGTGTGTCCCAAAACCGGATTTCCCCAACGATAGGCCGCCTCACATTCTATAAGCCATAGAAAATGCTTTTGTTTTAAAACTCTAAGATAAGTTATTAGCCACTACTATCAGCCTGTGGCTCTGCTGAGGTGGAAGCCCAGGTTGCTTTGATCTCAGCCTTCAGGTCGTCTGCATTGTTGGATCTGATGTCTCTCATCTTCCTCTTAAAAATACTCCATAGATTCTATGTAGGAAGTATGAAGTGCTCTAAGATTTCCTGGTAGATGCTGTGTTGACTGTGGACTTCAGAAAACACAGTGACCAACACCAGCAGATGACATGACCCCAAATCATCACTGACTGTGGAAACTTCACACTGGACTTCAACATGGATTCTGTGCTTCTCCACTCTTCCTCCAGACTCTGGGACTTTGATTTCCAAATGATATGAACATTTACATTCATCTGAAAAGACTTTGGACACAGAGTAACAGTCCAGTGCTTTTTCTTCTTAGTCCAGATAAGACACTTCTCTCTGGTTCAGGAGTGGAGACACGAGGAATGTGACATTTGTAGCCCATGTCTAGGATTCATCTGTGTGTAGTGGTTTGTGATGTGCTGACTTCAGCCTCAGTCCACTCCTTGTGAAATTCCCCCAAATTCTTGAATGGATTTTGCTTGGCAGTCCTCTCAAGGCTGCAGTTGTCCCTGTAGCTTTTGTGGCTTACCCTCCTCAGTCTCTCAGACTGAGACCATTTAAAGGGTCAGAAAACCTTTGCAAGTGTTTTGCGCTAATTAGCTGATTATAGTGTGACACTTTTTCACAATATAAATTTTTTTTGAGACAGTGAATTTGAGGTTTTATGATGTGAAAGGCATAATCACTGAATATTGACATATTTCACTCTATGTGTAATGAATCAATGTAATATATCACTTTCTGAAAGGAATTTCAAGAACTTTCATGATATTCAAATTTTTTATAGATGTACCTGTAATTTGGCCAAAGCAACAAATCGAGTTGTTTATCGACGACGACAATGTTTAACGGATATGATTTTGAAGGATGTGAAGAAAAGGATCTTTAAGCATGTTGGCCCAGGTTTTATTTGTTTATTTAGCAGGAACAACACAAACACATCTTTCTGAACATAAACAAATAGCTAAATGTCTTGTTTCCTTGTTGATAGGTTGATATGAATCATACTGCCTGTACAATTCTTTATGAATTTATGAATAGTCTGGAAGACACTAGAAATAAAATGCCAGGATTATTGCTCCTGAACACTGAAGAGTCCATTCCCAAGCTGCCAAACATCCATTCATTCCACTTCCTCCATTTGATTGCAATTAGGAAATGATGTGTCTGGACCATGGCCAGGCATGCCTGCTTAAATTATTCATAAATGTTAATAGGGAGACTGAGAGCCCTCCCCTTTCTTTCCTGTTCCTCCTTCTATTTCACGTTATAAAGAAATAATATTGACCTTTCAAACAGTGTTTCTGTGGTCAACACCTGGAAGGAGGTGTCTGATCATTCATAACCTGTGTGTCTTTTTCCAAAGGCCACTGTCCAGTGATATTCTCCCATATTCATGCATTTATTAATTTCAGCAATTTTTTATGCCACCCGTAATTATTTCTCATTAATCACCTTTTTGGCAATAAAATGAGATTTATTGCTATTTATTAAACCCACAAATATCTCCAGGTGAAATACAGGACTCTGAAAAAATGGGGTGTGGATGTTTTTAAGAAGCACAATAAGGAGGCACTTGAAAAAAGATGGACTGAATGGTTGAATTACTAGAAGAAAGCCATTATTACGCACATGCCACAAAGTATCTCACTTACAATATGCAAAACAGCACAGAGACAAGACTCAAACCTTCTGGCACTTGGGAGTCATTTGGAGACTAAAATTTAACTTTTTGGTCACAGCCATAAACACTACATTTAGAGAGGAGTCAACAAGGCCTATGATGAAAGGTACACCATTCCTACTGTGAAACGCGGTGGTGGATCACAGAGGCTTTGGGAATGTGTGAGCTACAAAGACTCAGGAAATGTGGTCAGAATTTATGGCAAGATGCAGTAGGTTATCAAGTAATTCTGGAGGAAAATTTGCACTCATCATTTGGATGCTCCATTCCTGATTTTCTTTTTTTTCCATGTTTGTCACACTTAAATGTTTCAGATCCTCAAATAAATTTAAATATTACTCAAAGACAACACAGGTAAACACAAAATGTGTTTTTTAAGTGAATATGCATGTCTACGCATGTTACAAAAATACAAAGGCTTTCATAGGGTGTCCTAATACTTTTTCACATGACTATATATAAATATATATATATATAAATTCTTTCCAGCTGTATTTTTGGAATCAAAAGTGTGCAGATTTTTGTTTCCTGAAGTCCCAGGTTGACTGATTCTCAACGCAGGACTTAAGATATTTATTTTTATGCTTTCTTAGGAAGTGATTCGAAAATCATCAGCCTCAGTGGAGTAGAAAAATAAAACTATTTACAGCTTGGCATGTGATTTCACCAGTGTAAAAACGACAGTTTACTGTAAGCAAAATATAAATATATAATATAAATGTCATTCAGTGTTGCTGATCTTTGTTTTTCTCAAGGCTGTAAAAAAGATTATATGAGCAATGGCTTTGTAGGTGAAGCTACTTTATCTTAAAGGAAAGCTAAATGACTGTAACGTACATAGGGTCAGTACTGGATTTACATTAAAACTTAAATTTATGCATTTACAAACGTGTAAAGATCATCTGAACAGTTTTCTTAGTACAACATCAACAATGTTAAATTTCTATAGCACCATTCACAAACCCAAGGTCTCTTTACACATTTAAAAAATAAGTGGAGGGAAAGTTTTACAGTCAGTTTTGAATTAACAGATGGAGGAGCTATCACAAGGTGACTGAGGGACAGAAAAACACATTCGCTGTGTTTGGGGGCTTTTCCAGCAGAGTTCTTAATGTATTACATCTTCTGAATAAATTTTAATTGCAAATCAATAAACAGTGAGTTACAATAATCTAACCAAGACATAACGAAGGCATGGGCCAGAGTCTGAGCATCAATATCAGCGAGGAAGGGGCTGAAGGTAATAGTGCCAAGGTAAACGAAAAAGTAGATCAGATAGGTCAAAGAGAATACGAAAAAGGAAGGGGAAGCTTTAATGCAAACATTATTGACTGCAAAATCACGTTTTAGAAAATAAATTAATTTGAGAAAATGATCATACTACCAACATTTCAAACTGGAAATGCACCTTAAATGAGATTTGGCGGCGGATGTAATTACATACAGCTAAATGTCATCAGCAAAATAGGTCAAATTGAATTTATTGTTACAATTGATCTGACCAAGGGGTAGGATGTAAATTAGGAAGAGAAGGGGGCCAAGTACTGATCCTTGAGGTACACCACATGCTACAGAGCAGAGGGATAATTTGTATTTGCCCAGTGTAATAAACTGTTATGTGTTCGAGAAGTATGACGGAAACCAATGTAATTTTGTATCTGTAATACCAATGGAGAATAAACAGGAAATGAGTCATGTCATGACTTACAGTGTCAGTCGCTGCAGTTAAATCGAGAAGGAGAGGAATGTTGAGCCATTATCAGTAGACTGACGGAGGTGATTGACAACCCTAAGGAGAACGGTCTCTGTACTATGTTGGGCCTGATTGATGAGGCTCATAAAGTGAGTATTTACAGAGAAATGTGTCAGGACTGAAGTGTAGCCTAATTGGGTTAAAAGTAGCAGATCAAAATGTAGAAAAATGTAAAAGTAAATGTAATTACTGCACACGAGAAAGCAAAGCAACAGATAGTAGTAAAACGAAACAGAAAAAACCCAAACCAAATTCAAGAAACAATTTTTTTGTTTTATTCAGAATTAATTACGAGGATATTAAGTCACATCTCTACCAGGTGCTAAAGGCTTTGACAGAAGAAATTACATTTGAATTTCATTAATTCTCCAAACCACTTAACCAGGCTAGGTTGAGGAAGGAAAGCAGAGGAAACCCACATAAACACAGGGAGAGCCTTCAAACCCAGGACCTTCTTCCTGTAAGGCAACAGCACTAACCACTGTGCTGCCCTGCAAATGAATTATAACCAATACATTAACAGAATGTTCATGCATTTATTTTCTGAGCCATTGTGCTGCTTATTAAAAGAACATGAAACAGATTAATATTTTTTTTAACTTACTATTAGAAGTCCAATTCACGTAAACCGGGCAATCAGATCATTTCCCATTTTAAGTAAAACAAAAAGCTAAAAGCAAATTTCACACTTGTCTTGCATGGTTTTCCTCCCATATAATCTCCCATATAAATCAATCTTGGGTATCTCATTTCTGATTGGTAGATGCATATAGTTTGAAGCCAACTGTGGTAAGAACTTCCTGTAATAATATTTTAGGAATGTTGGACACTTCTTTAAGCACTCTGTGCTAAACTTGCCAGGACGGCCTGATCTGGCCTTGCTGGCAGTTGTTTTATATGTTCTCCACTTTAATTTATTTTCCCAGTAAAACAGCTCATTTCTAATTCTTTTGAGACTTTTGAGAGATTCTTTTTATATCCCTTCCCAGGCTTGTATGGATCTGCAGTCTTCGTTCTGAAGGCGTCAAAGAGCTCTTTGGATCTAACATTGGTGATTCCACTGACTTCATTCATCAAGATCAAACCAATGACTAAATATCTTTTTTTCCAAAATGCTATTCAACAATGTTTCGATCAATTGGATCATCTTTTATTATTTTTCAGTTGGGTTTCTCCATGAATCATGCTCATATCCAGTATAAACTGCAGACTAACCAGTTGACATTTTGCTTCTTCAAACACAGTACATCCCATATTTTACTGCAGTTCTGATATCTGAATATTTTTTAAATAATGGCATTTTGAAGCAAAATACTATTTACCACTTATCATCCACCTCTTACACTGGCTGGGAGTGTGGGAAGGAGAGATGGAGCTAGCAAATGGATGAGGTAGCTTGGGTGTTTCTAATAACTATTCTCATAAAGTTATTATAATAGCTATTATTATTAACCTAATATTTAGATTTTGTGAACCAATCTTGCATTTAAGTGAGGTTTACTTTTGTACAGTACAATGGCTGCATACTAAATAGTTTTCTACAAAAAACTCAAAACTATAGACTCAGAGTTTGCAAGTATCAGCGAACAAACTTCTCTTTTCCAGCTCAAGTGTTCAGATTTTAGGATGTGGATTGGGTTTTTTCATTTTTTCCAATTTTCCACCATCAGGTAAGAAGGTAAATGGGATTTAAGAGATTGATTATGGTTTTTATGGGGAAATGGAAGTGGAATTTGACTTATACTGCCTTTTTGAATTATTCAGATATTAGATATGCATCTTGAATTACAAGAAATGAAGCAGGGCAGATATTACTCAAACCACTAGCATGTCTTTAGGGGAGGTTTGGTCATTATAATTACTCATTCATTCATTCATTCATTCATGCATTCAGTCCATTTATGAGATTCTATTCTGATTAAAAAATAAGATGGGTCATAAAAAGGTTGGATAGTAATGTTTAAATATCTTTAAACTGAGTAAATGTTGCATTTTACTGCAATATAGCATATGTAATTGGTGGAGACAGTTTACTATATAATAAAGTGCTGTATAAAGGTCATCCAGTGTTGCTTATCTCTGTATTTCCCAATACTTTAAGGGAAAAAAATGGTGATTTATTTAAGTGATGGCCTCGTAGGTAAATCTATCTTAATAGACGGCATCTAAAAGTACAGCAGAGCAATGAATTAAGTACTTTATGATGACAGTAAAGTATATCCTGCCAATGATGACGTAGCAGCATTCACATTGTGCATTTAAAAATAAGCATTTAGAAAAATTTAACAATCATCTAGATAGTTTTATCTAAAAAACAAACTTTAGGAGTTTTAGGAACATAATAATTATGAGTCACATCATAATCTCCTGATAGTGGTACGTTTTGACATAAGGAATCCACTTTAACCATCATATCATCATTGTGGGAACAAAACCATCTCCAAAAAAGTAAAACGAAGAATAAACATCCTAAGGTTTCAATATATTCTAATGCAGCAAGTTTTTTTTTCTGAATTGCTTTCGACCATTTAGTTTGTACACAATAAAATTTGACAGAGTGTAAACAGCAGCAGATATTTCCAGTTTATGCAAACATACAAAAATTACACACAGTTTGGGCAATAAAAACCCTAAATATTATAACTTACTTTTATCCAATTTTATTGAAGCATGAAAAAAGCAGCATGGTGGTGCAGTGGTACTGTTGTCTCACAGCAATGAGGTCCTGGGTTCCATTTCTGAGTCAACCACAGGTGACTTTCTAATTGGAGTGATTTCTAATCCCTGTATTTGCATCATAGTTTTTTAATTGAAAAGATGTAAAGACAGTCTCTCTAGGAAATGGGAAAAAATGCACAATATTCTCAGCAAACATTGAGGCATGGTTACTTAAATTGAACAAAGATAAAAAAAAAATAAAATAAACATTCTTGTGGCCCTTAGCAAAAGTTTGGGCACCCTACATAATGAGTACTTAGTAACACCTCCTCTGGCAGATTTTACAGTTTGCAAACGCTTTTTAGAGCTAAAAGTCTTTCAGTTCTTGTACTTGGGATTTTCTCCCATTCTACCATCAAAAGGTTCTAGTTCTGAAATATTCTTTGGTCGTCTTGCATCACAGCTCTTTTAAGATCTACTCACAAATTTTCAATGATGTTTAAATCAGGAGCTGTGATGGTCATTCCAAAACCTCCAGCATCTCTTGAGGTCGTCCATGATGGATTTCAAGGTCTGTTTTGGATCATTGTTCTGTTGTAGAAACTCATCCTCTTTTCACCTTTAACCATTTAATTTTACAGATGGTAAATTTGCTGGTATTTAGTGGAATCCATTCTTCCCTCTACCCGTGCAATGTTTCCTGTGCCACTGGCTGTAACACAACCCCAAAGCCTGATAGCTCCACCCCCATGCTTAATGGTTGGCAAGGTGTTCTTTTCATGAAATGCTGCTCCTTTTTTCTCCAAACATGTCTTTGC
>JBBIGC010084419.1:0-10310 GCA_037576955.1 Lepidarchus adonis
TTATTATTATTATTATTATTATTATTATTATTATTATTATTATTATTATTATTATTATTATTATTATTATTATTTTTGTGTCTCTAAGTCTTTGTGTGTTGTGGCAGTCATGACATTAGCAAATTCCCCCAGGATCAATACATTTTCTGATTCTGAGTCTGATAACTGATTCAGTGTGATGCATAAATAGCAAACCCTCATACAGTCTTTACTCGTATAGCACGGCAGGGTTTGATCAGTGACAATTCTGTGCATTAAATTTGGCAAATGAGACACTTAGAGGAAAATACAAAGTTTCAAACACATTTTGCTGTGTAAAAATATTATGCTCATCAGATTGTGCTGTGAGGTTTAGAGTATTTAACGAAGCAGGATTTCTTAGTAAGTCAGACTGAGATGTATTAATTAAATGAAAGACTGTCCAATAGGAATGTCCCAAGTTATTTTGCTAAATTGAGACCCTCCAACTCAATATTTATTGTTGTTTTTGTTGGTTTACTTCAATGTTTTTGTATAATTTGTGTGTGGGGGGGGGGGTTCCTTTATATGTACATTATGTACAAGCATTTCATAATGAAGGGACTGATAGACTGATAGTAGTGGTTAAAAATTGGAATATAATCTCATCTCATTAACATACATTAATGTAAAAAAATAAAATAAAATTGTGTATATATATATATATATATTATAATTATTTAATACATTTTTTAATGTTTAAATTTTATTTCAATAACTATAGCATTTTGAGACGGAACCCACCTTTTTTTGCAGTTCTTGTACTTTCTCTGATGCGTCATTCTCTGGTGCACCTGGGAACGCAAAATAACAGTTCACAAGTACATGGAAACAATTACATTTTTTAAATAAATGAGTCATACTGTATCCTAAACCACATCCACAAATGTGCTCCACTAACATTATATAGAGTTATAAACTGAATGAACAAAATTTGGACTTGAAATAAGTCTTGGCTGATTTACTGTGTCTGTGTTAAGAGGAACATTGTGTAAATGTAATCTTTTTGCCAAACTATTCCTTTAAAGTTTACTTCAGAGAAACTTCGCACAAAGTAAAGCTAATGGACCAATTAAAAGTTTCTCCTAGAACCACACCTCCAAGCCAAGAAGCGTTTAGGAAGAGTTCAGTGCTGTAACAGAGCAGAAAGAACATTGTGGAAAGGCTGTCGATGTCTGTTGAGTTTTTCATACCAACCTTGGCGAGGTGTATTGAGGTGCTTTGTATTCTTCTTCCCTGTGTTGGAACGGAGGACACTGCTGTCGCTTTCTTCACTGAGTTCCACCTCAGAAGCTGAGCCATCAGGATGGGGACCAACAGTGATCTGCTCTTTAATCTTATTCCTCTCAAACTCTACACAAGAAAGCAGCACAAGAAATAAGTAATAATCTAAATCTTATGTTAGATTAGATTCAAACCATGACTGTGAAAAATTCAATAATAAAAGTGTGGTGTAATTAAATATTATTTATACATTTTCCCCTGTGAAATGGCGAGAAATTGTTTTTATTTCCCACTTTTACAGCTTTAGGCTTTTGTTCCAGGTGTAAATTTGGATGCATTCAGCCCACATGTGTCATTTAAGAATTAAAAATGAGGAAATTTACAATCATGCAGCTAAAATTTGTGGTATTTCCTTAGAAATGTTCTAATCTGGACCAGAATAACAACTCTGTGGAATGTTTTGGTTGAAAATAACTTGATAAAAGTATTTTATTAATACCACATTAACTTTTTCTGTGCATTTTAATCCAGAAACTTTGTAGTGAGGAGAACCGTCTATTGATACAAATCATTGATATGTATATTCAGATGGTAGATTCATATGTGCGTTTATGCGTTTGTGAATGATTAACAGCTGTATACTGACATATACCCTCATTTTCTAGACAGATCAGAACAAAATGCTGCACTTACAGGACTTTCTATCAGTGACTTATGTACATTCATTATGCTAATTGAATGTATAGCCAGAATGCTCTCATTTTAAACCCAAAACCTGCCAGCTATAGACTAATGCAAATACATTATCATTTTTTTAAATAGTGAACTTTTTTCTAATTTCAAAACTTTCTACTAATTTCCACCTGCGTGAAATACAAGAAAAACAAACAGTATATTCATATTTTTGCCAATAACACTCATTAAATATGGACATAGTTGCTGGCGCCCTCTAGCGTTCTGCCATTCGTTTTTCTTGGCATAGGAAGAATATGAGACCAGACTTCTCACAGAGTGGAGCAGACCTGAATCATGGAAACCAAATGTTCTTTTTTATGTTTACATTTAAAAATGTATAATAATTTTATAGTCATAATTGTATAATTATTTTTATAACTTCCAGAGGTTGATGCTGTATCTACCTCTGGAACGGCTCTGCAGCATCAGGACCACAACTGCCAGACACTGTTTCCCACAAGTGGTCAGAGCCCTGAACTCACTGCCACCACCCTAGAACTGCTGAACACACACACACACAAACACACACTCATGCACGTACACACACACTGTTTTGCAGTTCCATTTGCTGCAGCTCATCTTGCCATGTCTGTCTTGTCTTGTCAAACCGAAACAATATTTTTGCACTAACCATTTGGCACAATATCACTTTAAAATGTCTTATGTCCTTCTGTGTCAGTGTGTATATATATACAGTAGATACTTTCTTTGTATTTTTATATTTTATAGTTTTAAAATGTATTTATAGTTGCCTTAAATTATTTTGTTTTTGATATTATATTTGATCTTCTTTACAAATGCATGAAATGCTATTTCAATGCACTGTGTACTGTGTATATGGCTGTATTGACAATAAAAACCTTTTAAATCTTGAATAATGACTATTAAAATGTCAAAATATGTACTTTACTCCCCAGTTCATAGACACAAATCTACCCACCATGTATAAGGAGTGTTTAAGGAGTTACAGTATAAGGAGTGTTTTAGTCCAGACTTTTTTTCTTTTTTTTAAGACTCAACACAGAGCAGCCAGTTACAGAAGTTATGATATATTGGGCCCAGAAAAGTTTAAATTGAAGTACACAGCAGCAGCAGCAGGTGTGCTAGTGTATGATGGTAGGTGACAAGAGCATGTAAAACAACCCGGTAATTCCCATCAGTGGCCACAAATTAGGGTTTTCTGTCCATAGGGATTTTACAAAGGTGGATCCAGCACTTCTGAATGTCTCTAGTTCATGAGTTCTGCAGTGTCTGGGAAGGCCAGGGTGCAGATTTATTACACTTAAACTAGCTATCTATGCAAAGCAATAATATCATGTGACTTGACAGTAAAAAAACATTGTGTTTTAATTCCAATTTTGCTAAATATTACTTTGTCTTTTTTTTCATTTTTGATTTCGAAATACATGCATTTCCATTATTTGTTTTTAGTTTTCTGCATCAAGCAGATTTTGGAAACCCAGCAAAAACAGCATGTTTAATTGTAAGGGTTAAAAACAGCATGGAAAATCGTTGTGTGAGGTCTTTTGGTGAATAAAATCCCATAAATGTCAGGGAACAATGTTTCACTCAATGAAATATAGCACACTGGTGAATATAAATAAATAAACTGTAAATATATATATTGTGCCTTGTGGGTGTGTGGTTAGCGAGTGGGGCTACACACACATTGGCTCCACTTGGTTTTAAAATGAGGGATTAGATCACAGGTGGAAAGCTGAGACCACATTTACTATCATGTCTCCAAGGTGTCAAGCTAATCGCTAATGTTTGCATTGTGTTCCTGCCTGCGTCACTTCTGCTAGATTGGTTTTAATACATATAATCTCAGTTTACAGCAAATTCTCAGATATAGCACATTCCAAAATAATGTTCCATCATAGTTTTGTTCAAAAAAAGCTAGCCTATCGCTATTGCTATGTAGAAGTAGTTAAGATAAACAGCATCTCCCAGAATCCTCTTCTCTTGGAGAAATACAGGAAGGGGTGTGGTTTTCTTGTATTTGTTTGCCGCGCTTTTGGCTACACACGAAAGATGAGCCATCACACCAGTTGGGTGAATAAAAAGAACTGGTTAGCAAAATAAGCCACCGTTTGCTTCGTCTTCCTTGCTGCTGTACAAAGTGTACACTACTCGGACACAACAGCTATCGCTATCAACAGAACCCAGCACAGCTACCTCCAATAGCTATAACAGAAACTCACTCTAACTCACTTTAATCCATCCAGTCTCATCCAGATTTAAGCTTTATGGTATGTTAGCTTGAAATGGTTCATTTGTCCTCTGCTTTTTATTAATGTATTTAATTAATGTCATATTGGGCAGCACGGTGGTGCAGGGCTTAGCGCTAGCACGCGTGGGTTTGATCCCTGGGTCGACTACAGGTACGTTCTTTGTTGAATTTGCGATTGCTGTGCATGTGAAGGTTTCCTTTGGGTTTCTCCGGTTTCCTCCCACTGTCAAAAAGGTTTGTGGTCTAGGTTGATTGACTACTCTACATTGTCCATAGGGTGAGTGTGTCTGTCTGGCTGTGAATGGCTGTCTGTCTCTGTGTTGCTTGAGATGGGTTAGCCTCCTTTCCAGGGTGAACCCTGCTTTGGCCGTAGTTAGTTGGGATCGGCTCCAACTTCCCGCAATCCAAAATGGATAAAACGGCATAGAATGCTGGCACATGATAGGTTTGGCTGTGACATGGTTGTTGGGCTGCAATCTATCATTAGAACATATGTGGACACGTGGCCAAGACCTGGGCCTCTGCATGTTATCTTGTAGTTGTAGTTGAAATTTAGACTCAGGTTGAACACATACTGCTGCGTTATTGAGGTGCATTTTACACTGCACTCGTTTGTACATCTGTCCGTCTGAGTCGTGCGTTGTGGAATCTTTTTTTTTGCCAATTCCTAACACTGAATCATAACCCATCGACAGAAAATCAAATGTAAGTGTATGTATTGTGTCATTTTTCGTCTAATCCACGTTATGTAAAATGTATTCTTAAAATATTAAATAATAGTTCATGTGAAAGTTAACAGTGAAAATATTTAGCCTTATAAAAGGCTAAAGCCGAGTGTGAGATTACAGCAGCCCATAGCTGACTGAAGTTTGAGTAATGTGGAAAACTCTTCAGGTAGCTTAAGTACGTCACTGCATTAAGTAGCTTTGTGTTTTGTATCGAATGGTTATGTTCAAATGATTGACTGAGTGGGGATGAGTTTTAAAGCCTCATGGGGATCCCTGTCTGTGAGCAATGAACCGAGTCTCTTTACTCACTGCTTGCTTTGAACCACTTCTGTTGGTCTAGGCCTGATTCCAGACCAGTGCTCATTTCAACACATTCTTCATAAAAGTCTCTCAGTCTTTCCCCGTTTCTGCTTTTGCCATTCGATTCCAGAGGAGCCGATCTTTTCTTCCCGTTCTGCTTACTCAGGGCTTCTCCATCCTGCAATGAATCTTCAAGAAATACAACTGACTTTAACCCCTCACTTTCTTTTGAGTGTGTAGGGCCTTATAAAATGAAATACAGCATTGAGATTTACAAGCAGAGAGGATGTTTGTAGCTTCAAAGCCATTCAATGTGCTGCCAAGTGCAAATGCTTTAAACAGACATAACAGGAAAAAATGAGCGCTCACCTGCTGCCTTGCCTTTACTGTCAAGCCCTGGATGTTCCTTACTGTGTTCTTTCGCAGTATTGGAACTTTTCACAGGAGGTCTGGGCTGATTTAAGGCTGTTGGTTTGCTTCCTCCTTCTTTTGTGTCTCCCTTAACTCGGGACTCCTCTGCGCCTCCCTGCTGGCTGTGACGTCCCTTAACCCGCCTGTGCCGCTTTCTCTCCTGCACACTACTGTTCATGTCTTCACTATCTGTAGACACCCTGCTGGCCTCTTTGGGAGGTTTTCTTGTCCTCCGTACAGGTCTCTCCATTCCAATAGGGACGAATAAAGGGGATGAGGGGCAAGACTCCCTGACACCTACACCCAATTTTTCAATCACAAGCAAAACGGCCTTTTAAGCATGAAAACAACCTTTACACTTTACACTGTCATTCAAAATAACAATTTTAATCAGTTTGATGATAATTATGTTTAATTAGAAAAGCATGATGTAGTACCTAATCACTGTAATCATTTAAAAAAACATACTGTTTACCCCCCAATCAATTCACTCCATGCATTTTTTTGTAAAAACAGATTATTTTGTATTCACACTTTCCACTGAAGACCAATGCACTTACTCATCTGCCTGTTCAGTCTAAAAAAATATTCTCTAGCTCCATCCATCTACCGTGAAGTTATAAGGAGTTTTTCTTTTAAAATGAAGCACAATATAGAGTTTTAAAAACAAAGTAGCAGAAATGGTCTATTTAATTAAATACTAAGGGATAAAGAGTAATTATTGATTATGATTGTTTTGTGGTGAATCAAATCATACAATGATCATAAACATATAATTACCAGTCTGATGGTAAATGGGTCAGTGATGCAATACAGCTTTGATATTGAGATATAAATCTTAATATTTCTTATTCGAATGTTATTAGCTAACTAGATCTTTAAAAGTTCAGGTTCCTAAATGATTCTTGGTTTCGATGTACAATTATAGGATGTTTTTTTTGTGTTATTATAACATTATTGTAGTTAAACAGCTTTTTACATGCTTTAAACAATGCACAGCTTTGGTCAAGTCTCCTACCAAAATGAGTTTTGTTGTAACATCAGCATATTACAAACTTTTTGATTACATTTTTTTTGTCCAATTGGCCATACATTTGTTTTAGACTTATGAGAATAATGAAAAATGATTTTTTTCACCACAAATGGGCATTAGTTATACTAAAAGATTAGCATTTTTTTCTAACCTTCATTAGATTTGATGGCGTTACTGTTGGGAGAAACTTTTATTTCTTGACCAATACCATGCCTAGAACTCACACATCTGAAAACAAAAAACAAAATCACATTCAGTCAGTAGAGATCTGTAGCACATATCTTCAACCACAACTCTACAGCTGTTAAGCAGCACTCACTTGTAGCAAGGTTTTCCTCCGCTCAGTCGTGTCAGCCTGAAACAGCTCTTGCGGCCTTGCTGGAAGCCGGGGGTGTAGCGGTATTCACAGCACGAACTGATTCTGGCGGCCATTATGCCATTGATGTAGAAGGTGGCACTGAAAGGGAAGCCAAGGTGTCTCTGGGAGATGAACTGGAACTGCCCTGCAGAAGACAGCAGGTATTCCAGTTATTCCTACCAGCACACGTACCACACTCGTTTCCTACTGAGCTGGAAAATCATGTTTTTGGTGTCTGTGGTAAATATTACCTCCAGGTTGAACAGACCCTTTAAAGACACAGATGTTCTCCCCTCCACAGATCTGCTGGAGCACCTTCATCTCATCCTGGGTGGGTCCAGGCTTTCCCTGGCCCAGGTATGTCATTGTCACAGTCACATTGGACCTCCTTGAGTCTTTCTGCTCTTTTAGGGAACTCTGATGAAGACACATTTCAAACAGATGTTATATTAGATAAAGAGAACTTTATTACAAACATTTCTACTTAAGGGCATAACTATTGAAACAAGCAAATCACTCAAAGCAATTGTCTCCAAAGACATTGCCACCTCTAGGACTTGAACTGTTGATGGTGGGAAGGCATGAGGATGTTTTGCTACCTTGGGACATGGACAACTTGTTATTGTTGAACAATTCTGTTCTGTTTGAGAAAATTCTTTTCATCTGTCCATGAGCTGAGACAGAAGCATAATTAGGTTATACAGCCAGACAATGATCTAAAACAGAAAAAACAAATCTGCATCTTAATGCCTGGAAAGAAACAAAATTGATATTCTGAAGATTACTTGTAAAAGACTTGATTCCACAAGAGATGCAGCAGTAAGGCATCAAAAGAGCAAAACAAATACCACAATATCCATATTAAAGCAATTCTGCAAAGAAGAATGGGTTCAAAGACATTATCTACTTTCTGTTTAAAGAAACAAATTCATTCACTGTGGTAAATAATGGAGAATATCATTGATTCAATTATGAATTTTGCATCATATCCAAGAGTGCTTAAAGATATATAAGGCAATCTGTCCAAATTTTGAAGTTGAACCAGAGGTGGAACTTTTCACAAGATAATGATCCTAAGCACACTAGTCAGTCCACCAATCCATGGCTTTTAAAAATTGAGCGTTACGGCACAGCTTAGTCAAAACTCACATTTGAACTTCATTAAAATGTTTTTTTTTAAATGGGGATTTAAAAAGAGGTGTGCTGTTATGAAAAATTGCTAAAGAGAGCAATACTAGCCTTGCAGGCCAAAGCTGTAATCGCTTTCTTCACAGAAGAACGTACATTACATCTATTGATATTTTTGTTGAATACATTGCTGAAAATGTTACTTTTCCTTGTGATTTGTTCTAATACATCACATTTAAAATAAAGGTACTGCATGAAAAAGGATGAAATATAAGAACCATCTCAAGACTCAACTGTTCCGCAACCACCTCAACATCTAAACCCAACAATAAGACCACGTAACCCTGACTTCAATCAAATACATGACATCAATCTACAGATCTGACAGCTTCCCACTTATACTACACTCATGTTCTTAACACCGTAACAATATAATTTAATATGGTACTTGCGTTGTGCCTCATCATAAGTGAAGAAGCACTTCAAGCACTTAACATCAGCTAATGCCTGAGCACTTATGACAAAGAAGAATGTCCTGGACTCTTTAGCACTCGTACATTGGAAAAGACTATGTTGGTTATGCTGTTGCACTTACCGTCTGTTTAGAATTACTCATAAGCACTTAATGACAGTGTATAATGTGTTTCTTTTCAAATAGAATTGTTATAGCACTTAGCTAGTAGCTTAGCTTGTAGTTTTCAATGACTAAGAGGAATGTGTTGAACTCCTTGTAACTCTCACATCAGTGTTGTCATGTCTGAATCTATGATTGATTGTTTCTGCTTTGGACAAAAGTGTCAGCCAAATGAATAAATGAATAAATGTAAATGTTAATATTTGCTTTTTTTATTTGATTTAATGAGATGTGTTTATTTTTTCACAGAAGTAGTACGGTGACATTTTTCTCTCTGAAGTTTTCTCTAATACTGTATGAAAGCTTCGCTACACAGGGACTGACTCATAGATAGGTCTTTATATCCAGCAGCGAGTCTCGTCCTTCTTACTTTTCTGTACAGTGACGTGAAAAACACAGCTCTGCCAGAAACACAAATATTATACGTGACAGTATTACATCTGACTGTCGCACGTTGCCTCAGCGCTGGTGTTCTACATCCGCGCCGACCCTGAAGCTGAATGCAGTTGGCTGGGTTTGTTCACCTGTTTGCCATTGATGTCTGAGCCTCTTTGTGAGATGACAGAGGAGGCGGAGCCGCGGCGTCTGCCAGTGTACAGATATGGACAGGAATGACTCAGATTGGCCCGGGCCGTCTGCAGGTTTGACATTCTTCCTGTGATGGCTGGCAGGTAAACATCAGTCACCGGGGGTCCGTTTGCCACTTGGCCTGTCTTGCTGGGCTGTGAAGATGCAGGAAATGAAATGATGAGAAGCTCTAGAAAGCAGAACGGGGGAAATTGTGATGAAACGGCAATGAGGTCGGGTGAAGGCGAGAGAAAGGTCACTTTGTTTAGAAACCTGAATCTATGCTGTAGACAATTCTGCAAAGCCTCAGTGTGTATAACACTAAAACATTAGTGTTATAAAATGGACTAGAGTGAAGTGTATTGATTTTGGGTGATGGCAAATGAAACAGAAACAGAAAATGAAATCTCAGATCTCTGGGATTCTCACATGAAGATGACCACTGATGAACCAAAGCCTTCTGTTTTCCAACCCTGCTCCTGGATAACCACAGTTCTGCATTTTAGTGTTTTCTCTGCTCCCAACCCATCTTCAGATCAGCTCATTAGTAATCTCTTACTGGTGTTAAAGTGTGGAGTATGGTGCCTCCAGAACCTGGGTTTGGAGTTGGGAACCACTGTTACTGATTTTACTCACTATTTAAGCCCTTACATTTCTGCAAATCATCTGTAGAAGGATAAAATCTCCAAATGGTAACTTCACAACATTTAATGTGAATAATAGCTGATCTCCAACAAAAGCCGGTCTCTTTAAACACTGGGCCGTCCAAATAATTTTTTAAATAAATGCTACAGAAGATTTTGGTACGTAAAATATGCAAAAACAACTGCTTTGTGCAAATTTGTGTAGGACCCGCAGTTCCCGCCATCCATCTATCTATCTATCTATCTATCTATCTATCTATCTATCTATCTATCTATCTATCTATCTATCTATCTATC
>JBBIGC010084440.1:0-10310 GCA_037576955.1 Lepidarchus adonis
ATATGACTGTAGGTATATATCATAAGTAAATATGACTGTAGGTATATATCATAAGTACATATGACTGTAGGTATAGATCATAGGCACATATGACTGTAGGTATATATCATAAGTACATATGACTGTAGGTATATATCATAGGTACAGTGGTAAGTAAGATTGTGTGAATCTTTTGAAATGTTATGGTTTTTTATGGTTTAGTTTATCTATCATAAACTGTGATCAAATCTAAGTGAAGGGTATTAATAAATATAATGTGCCTAAAATAAAAATATAAAATATTTTATATTTTATAAAAAATATTGCTAGTGGAATAAGCATGTGAACACTCGAGTTGATTGGAGTCAGGTGTTCGTTTGGAGGTGTGGACAACAACCACTTTGATAAAAACCGCTTAAATGCTTTGAGAGTTGAGGAATTATAAGAATAAAGAATCGATGATTTACATAAAGCCAGAAAGGGTTACAAAGTGATTTCACGTGCTTTAGAAATTCACCAGTCTTCCAAATCTACAATTGGAGACACTTTGGGACTGTGGCTACTCTACCAAAAAGTGGACACCCAGTCAAAAAGACCCCAAGAGCACAATGAATATTTATGAATGAGGTAAAGAAACAACCCTGAGTGACAGAAAGATGTGAAGGCATCACTGGAACTGGATAACGTCTTTGTTCGTGAGTCTACAGTATGTAAAACATTGAACAAGCATGGTGTCTATGGCAGGACACGAGGGAAACAATTTCACAGGTTTGTCTAAATGTTAGTCAGCAAACTTTATCACACTTTTTCTACAGCAATGGAGTCTTGCGTGGTGAGCATGAATATACTGTAGAACAGTGGTCCCCAACCACTGGGCCGCGGAGTATTTCAAACCGGGCCGTACAAAAAAATACAACTTTTTAAAAAAAAAAAATACAATCTCTCAGCACTGAACACTTATTCTGAAAGAAACATTTACACGTTACCATAGTGACCAGAGTGCGGGCGGCAGAGGAGGACGTTACTCTGATCGCTGTTAGCGCATTTCAGAAAGACACTGCTAATAAAGTTACATAATTACACAGTGGATTCACCTTTATTATTATATTTACACAATAACACAGTTTTTGTGTTGGTCTTTTATTTTGTTGTTTTTAAATGCAGGTCCACGAAAATATTGTCTGACATTAAACTGCTCTGTGGCGTGAAAAAAGTTGTGGACCGCTGCTGTACGTCATGTCGGTTGAGTTCATTACTTATGGTTTTCTTTGAAATAATTTTACCTGCTAATTCCAGGTCTTTCTGAAGCTCACCACATATGGTCCTTGGGTCTTGGAAAACTCTTCTGATAAATCTTTTCACTCCTCTGTCTGAAATCTTGCAGGGAGCACCTGGTCTTGGCCGGTTTATGGTGAAATTATGTTCTTTCCACTTCTGGATTATGGCCCCAACAGTGCTCACTGGAACCTTCAGTAGTTTAGAAATTCTTCTGTAACCAATTGCATCAGTATGTTTAGCAACAAACAGTGTTGAGAGAGCTCTTTAGTTTTACACATCATGAGATGTTTCTTGTTTGACACCTTGGTCATTAGACACATTTTTAAAGACCATCACCTGAGACTGAACCAGCTGATGTTAATTTGCACTAAGCGGCAGGATGGTTTCTAATTACTGATCGATTTCAGCTGGTGTCATGACCATCCATGCCGTTTTGCACCTTCCTTTCACGTGCTCCATACTTTTTCATTTTATTTCACATAACTTAATGTATTGTAATGGTTCTGGGGTGAAGCTATTGGCTGTTGGGAGGGGTGCATCATGGGAACAACATTGTTAATGTTCTGTGCATTTGCAGGCTAAGAGCAGCTCTACACATGTTACCATTACCGTGTGTGTTTGTGTGAGAGAGTTGGGGGTGGATGATCGGACGCGTGGGTCTGGTCATCCATCTCCATGCCTCGCTCACAGGTTCATGCTCATGCCCTTCCCTGCCTCTAGGGGGCGCACCGGTACCAGATTAGCCCTGATAAGGGCTGGGAAATAAATCTGGCAAGAATTCTAGCTTGTTCAAGCATAACCTTGTGCTACAGTGTGGACATCTATGGCTTCTTTGCGAGTGGATTGGACGAGTTGTTATTGACATCTGGTGAGAATTTCATATATATATATTTACTTAAAAAATTGGTGATGCGTTCAATACTTATTTTACTTATTGTTTATATGACTGTACATATAGATTGTATATATGACTAGGTATATAACGTAGGTATATATGACTGTAGATATATATTATATGTATACATTGTAGGTAAATCTGAGTGTAGGTATATTTATTAACTAAGACCTGTATACATGCAGGCAACCTTTTTCATAATCAACTGAACTTTGTAGGAAGTTTAATAGAAATAGAAAAATAATCACACCTTTAAGGAGTCGAATTCAGTCATTTGAAAGAAAGAAGAACCTCAATACCATAGACATAAGTTTAGAACAAGAAGTCCGTATGGTATGCAAAAACTTTTTGTTCTCATATTTTCGAGACTCCCGAAGCAGAAATGTGAAAAGTGGTTTCTGAATGCTTGGCGGACTCGATCGGGTCTGGAGCTTCTATGGTGCAATGGCCGCGCGTTTCTGCGACGCTGATATCTATGCTCCTTGCCCCAACTACGGTGTACAACTGGTGTCGCGTGACCAAAATAAATAAATAAATAAAATACAGCAAAATGTTAGCAACATTTACTGAACGCATGCAGAGTCATACAGACAAGCCAAAATGACATTTTACTCACTGCAAATATTCCACTCTCATATTGTATGAAGCAGTCGGTTGCGCGAGTCAGTAACGCGCGACCCTATTGGCTGGATCATTCTCAAGCGCGCACAAATTACAGTGACGCCGCGTTCCAACAATAGAGGCGTTTCACTCTTCGTCATAAACAAGCGACGGCTAGAAATGAGCGTCGCGCCAAATCGAAATCTTAGTTTAAATTCACATTTCTGGGCTCACCATATCGCCCTACAAGTAAACACACAAGTGTGTGTATAGGAGCTGAACAATACGTTATGATAAATATTTTAAAGATAAAAATGTCTCCCTGCTTCTTCAAAACTGTCCCTACAACCTCCAGCCTGTCAATGACATATTTCACATTAACGCCAGCTTGGCATTAAAGAATTTACACACCGCATTATATGCATCAAGTTTTGCAAAGTGGGTAACCCAACCCTTGTCCTGGGCTTTCTCTCATTTACTTAAACTTGGCACAGATTGATTTAATGTGAATTGGTTTTGTAATACCAAAGTAATTCATTATATAATAAACCCATTTTAAAAGTCCTGATAGTCAATACACATTTGTGGAAGTGTATCATGACACAAAGCGGATTACAGAGGGAAAAAAGTTGATGCTTCAGAGGTTATAGAATTATTACTAAAGTTTGGACTCCACCAATTCAGAGAAATGGTTGGAAAATAGACAAAATGATCTATACTGATAGTTAATATTTTTAATATACTCTTTATACAGTACATTCTACAGGGCTTGCAAACTTTCAAGCAGCACTGTATATAATAGTTTCAACAAAGTCTAACCAACTATGACAAATTTTCTAAGTTTCTGCTTTGTAGACTTGTTGGGGCTAATGAGAAATTATAATAAAGTGAAAGT
Organism: Lepidarchus adonis; assembly: GCA_037576955.1. NCBI lineage: Eukaryota > Metazoa > Chordata > Actinopteri > Characiformes > Lepidarchidae > Lepidarchus > Lepidarchus adonis. The sequence goes on from JBBIGC010084440.1 coordinate 3,648, forward strand.
ACCAAGTCAAAATTGTGCAAATTCAAGGCAAAAATAGTAATGCAAGTTATACACACATTGTGTGTATATCACATACACAGTATGATGTAACTACAGATAGTTTTGTGGTTTGGAACCAGAATTTGCTTTTTAATTTAAAAAATTACAGTCCGTGTTTAACTGAACATTGTGATAATTACTGGTGGAAAAAGTAACAAATCACAAGGTTAATGTATCTAGTCTTGTTTCAACAGTATCTCACAAAAGCGAGTACACCCATCCCATCTTTGTAAACATTTTATTATATCTTTTCATGGGACAACACTGAAGATGTGACACTTTGATACCATGTAAACTCAGCTTGTATAACTGTAATTTTTCTGTCCCCTCAAAATAACTCACAGCCATTAATATCTAAACCACCGGCAACATTGTGCCCAAAGTGTCATTTTGTGTGGCACCATTATTTTCCAGCACTGCTTAACTCTCTTGGGCATGAAGTTCAGTAGAGCTTCACTGGTTCCACTGGAATCCTCTTCCACTCCTCCATGATGACATCACAGAGCTGGTGGATGTTAGAGACCTTGTGCTCCTCCACCTTCCGTTTGAGGCCCCACAGATGCTCAGTAGGGTTAAATCTGGAGACGCGCTTGGCAGTGGTCGTGGTGATGTTGGAAACCAGTTTCTGAAGATAGGGAATCATGCTCGGCTTCAGTACGTGATAGTAAATGTTGGCCTTCATGGTTCCCTCAATGAACTGCAGCTCCTTTTTCAGTTCCTCAGACAGTTCTTTGCCATGTTGCACTTCCAGTGAAGGAGAGAGAGCTCAGTAACACCAAATTAAACACAGCTGCTCCCCATTTACACTTCAGACCTTGTAACACTATCAAGTGGCAGGACATCGGGGAGGGCAAATGGCTAACTGTGCACTGCAGGGGTGCACTCACTTTAGACATTAATGGCTGTGTGAAGAAGTAAATTTACAAGCTGTACACGGATTAATTTTAGTATCATCTTCAGCGTGAGGGGTGTACTCACTGAGCTACTGTATATTGGTTTAGAAAAGCTCATAAAGAAAAATTCAAGGAGTAAAGATTGTAGCTGAATTCAAAGTTTTCAATTAACCCTCCTGAGTAAAGAAAAATACTACGTCCCACACTATACTGACTATAGTACAAAGTCTATTTAGTCAATCAATCATATTCAACACTGACTAGAACGGCAGGTATTACTCAAAGCTTATTCATAACATTCACACTAGCTTCTGCAGAAACCGTCTTTACTTTTTACTTTATTAAAGGACTTCAGCTCATATGGACAAAAATATTGTATCCATCCATCTCTCCATCACCCAATCATCTGAGGCCAAATGTGTTATGGGAGGGGAAACAGTTTGGATGCTGATAGTTGAGGGGTACAAAAAATGAAAGGAAATTGACTTTGCATCCCCTGCATCTTTATAATGTAAACAGGAATTTGTAAAAATTTAAAATTGAGTCCTAAATGCATGTAATTAAATAATTATGATCCATGTGGAGTAATCTGACACTCCAGCATCTCTGTCAAACCCATACAGACTCAAAAGTAAGTGTTAAATAGAAACACATTGTGAATAACATGCGTGTAAGAGATGGAGCAGTTTTTTATAAGATGCACAAGAAAACACAAACAAAAAAAAAAAATAATAATCTGTGCTCCAACAAAGCATTTCCATCACGGCTCAAAGTGGAGCAGTTACAGGGTTCGAGTCCGAGGTGAAGCCGAGCAGCTGGTTCGGTTTCAGAGACTGTTCCCTTCACAACAAAAAACATCGGCCCATGTATTTCCCCCCAGAGTTTTCACGCAACGTCCACCTCTGAAGACAGAACAGAAACAAGGGCACAGGAAACAAGTCGGCTAGACATGTACCTCAAGGCAACAAGTTACATATAGGCAATACAACACAGCCGCCCAAAACGGTTCTCCTGTACTTGGGGCAAAGGATATGGAGCTTAGTACAGGACATGTTGACACAGGATTATATTGCACACAATGGAGGGGTTGGGGAGAACAACAGAAAAACATGGTTCTAAGAAAAAGATGTTACCGTGTAGAAACTGAGAAAGCCCCAAGAAAGACATTGGCATTTTTAAGGTAAAAAAAACGGGTAATTACAATTTCAATATTTACATTAAAATTTGCTTTAAAAAACAAACATTTACACAAGGAGGATGGGTGGTCAACACTTCCACACTTCCACACAAGATGGGGAAACAAGTCAACCAAATAAAAAGGAAGATTATCATGATCGCTTCACGTCTTTATGAAGAGAAGATGGAATTCATTAGAGAAAGGAGATGGTCAGATACGTTTCTTGCGGAGGAAAGCTCATCTTAAGCAGGAAGTAGTCGTCAGATGTTTGGACATCACTACTGACAGAGATCAGACCAGACTTCAGTTCTATTCATATAGATGTTGCCATCATACATTCTATAATCTGCTATAAACCTCAACTATTGCTTTGTGGCTATTTCTCACATGAAGATATAAACAATCCATTAAATCCAGAACCGTTGAGACAAAAAAACGTCTTATAAACTTCTCTAATGAGACCAAATTAATAAGAAAAAATACCCAGAGCAACTTATTACTCAATATAAAATATTTTTGTATTGGAATTAGTGGGAAAAGTCTCTTCTCTTTCCATTGTAACACACTCATTGACTCAGACATGCATACACCCTTTTGGTTCCCTCAAGCTTCAACAGGAACTGACTGCTACAGTACAATGCATCAAACTAACCTGATATCCCAATGTTTCACTTTACAGAAGCGTAAAGACGCAAAACGTGCACCAACGCATTTAAAGAAGCAAATTCACATATTCACCCTGTACTTTCCCTTCTTTAAAAGCAACTATAAAGCTCAAAAGGCTTCACCAAAGGTCCGTCCATTTCATCTGCCACACAAACAGGAGCTCTGGACTTCAGAACTCAAAAGTCTGACCGATGGCAGACTGCAAGAAGTGGGCCGTCACCCTGATCATATACAAGAAAGTAAGAAAGATAAACATTTTAAAATGTTTAAAAGTATAATTTAATAATAGTTAAAAAACAAAAAACAAAAAGAAAAACATTGCTTTTTACATTACTATTTTGACTGTCTTTAAAATCAGATCAACGACATAAGTGACACATTTCTCGAGTCTATCACTTCACATGAGGAGAAGTTTGGGGGAAGTTACTTTGTTGAAGAAAGCTTCCTTAGTAAATGTGCAGTCAAATAAATTATAGATACATTAAAAAAAGAAAGACAATGAAAAAGGAAACCCAATAGACAGAGGACCTGCCCCTCTGGTCACTTTAACCAATTATTTTAAATTCCTGTGAGCAAAGATATGGCTGTTAAAAAGGGCCATAATGGGTTATGGGCACAATTAACAGACATAGCTGGTCAGGACACTCACCCCAAAAAGACTGATTTACAGGAACAAAATTTAGTGTGTGTGTGTGTGTGTGTGTGTGTGTGTGTGTGTGTGTTGTGGAGCTTAGACAACTGGATCAGTAGTAGTTGGAAACCTCCCTAATCATTATAATTGTTAAAATAGCACAACTGTCACTGAAATGTCAGAGGAAAACCCTGAATGATTAAATGAGTGTATGAGTGTATGCTTTACTCATTTCCTTTTTAAGTTCAAAGCTAACAGGGATAAGGAATCATGTATGAGGTAAGTGTGTATGAGTTCGTTCTGTGAGTGCGTACTGAGGAGGTGGCTCAGATACTGTGTGTTTGTCTTTGAGTCAGAGCTTCAGGCGCTGTTGGTCAGAGTTGAGTTGGGCTGTAGAGAACCATCCGAGCCGTCTGAAAGAAAGAACCAGAAGAACCACACATTGATGGCTACCACTTACTGCTTTAACGACAACCACTGTTAAAGCCTATCTGTATACGGATGGCAGATGACATCATTACCGTGTGAAGACGACGTGGTCTGTGTACGGGCATGAGGTGGAATGAGGGTGGAATTGAGCTGAGGTTGAATAGACAGCTCTGCAATGGCAAAGTAAGAAACAGACACAAACAAACAAAAGAATAAATAGTCGTACAGAAGACAAAAACTGGACTACCTAACTGGAAACCTAAAGCTTTGGCAACTTCAGGTTACAATGGTGAGATGAAAAACTAACCAGCTGTGGTGAAGTTGAAGAGCTGGGGAAGCTCGCGGCCGCTGGGGAGACGCGTTCCTGGCTGACGCAGCTCGTCGAAGAAGGCATGAGCGCAGGCCTGAAGCGGAGACAGGCGCGTCATTGGTGTGTACTCCAAAAGCCGTGAGCACAGAGCTATAGCCTCGGGAGGAGTCCTTGGCTTAAACACCTGTATGAAGAAAAAAAAAAAAGGGGGGGGGGGGGTTAAAATAATTAAGTCATGGGTTCATATTAATAATAATGTGTTAATAATCTTAAAATACAACAAAATATATTTTGTATATAAATGTGAACAACATACATTTTAAATGTATTAATAAAAAAAAAAAAGAAAAAAAGAAAAAGCACTTTACATCACTATTTCAATTGCCCTCAAAACATCTACTGTTAGATTTCTTCACATGATGAGAGGTTATTCTGTTATTCTTTCTATATATTTTCCAAAATGCAATAAAAATCTGTGATGTTAATTCATGTGAATCTTTTTTACCAAGCAAAAGTACAGAAATAGTTGGCTGACTAACTTTTTTTGGCATTAACACTAAGATGGCCGGCATAGACCAGGGGGGAAAGGCAAGAGCCAATCGCATTAGCGGTGTGTGATAAAGCCCATCTCCTGATCATGCATAGTGTCTCCACCAATCACATTGTTGGGGTGTGTTTTGCAGACCGACCCCCAGGTAAAGAGCTGTTTAACCCCCTGTGTACTGAGACGCACTAGATCAGGGGTGGGCAACTTCGGTCCTGGAGGCCTGTGTCCAGCAGTTTGGTGATCTCCCTGCTCATGCACACCTGGTTTAACTCCCCTGTTAATATCCAGGTTTAGCGAGTGTGTGAGGAGGGGAGCTACCAAACTGCGCAGGACACCAGCCTTCCAGGATCAGAAATGCCCACCCCTGCACTAGATGCTACGGGCGGAGTTAAAAACGTTTTACAGAACGCTCCGTGGCCTGGTATCGGCCCACAGCCCGGAGGTTGGAGACCCCTGCGCTAGCGTGCCCTGTGCTCCCTGCCCATCACTGTGGAGCTCTACAGGCATTTGCCATAGAATACCAGAATTGGAAGGTCCACCACTGGCACCCTGGGCTTTTTAAAGATGCCATCAAATGCTGCCTAGTTGCTCCACAGACTGATGCCCTGGTCCAAATTTGGGATGACACCAGTCATATTCTGAGCGAGGCCCGATGTTGTCAGGCACCCATACAAGCACGTGGGCCATACAAACTACAGAGAACCATTCTGAGATGCTGTAATGAAATTGCACTGGCCTGCTGCATAATTTCCCCCCTTTTCATTTCACAAGGATGATTTTTATCCCATAGATACCCGATGCATCCTCAAGCTGTTTCTTAAATATTTTTGAGCTATACTTTGAAAATATACACACATTTAGATTTTGATGGCTGCAGCACACTCCAGGGACAGATGCATGTTACCTTTCACTTACGTTTTTATATAATTTTAGAGGATACTAATTGTATTACAGTTGGGACATGTTGTCCATTCTTGCTTGATGTAAGATGATGTGACATACATTCTCATTAGGAATAGATCTGGACTTGCAGCAGGCCAATCAAGCACACACACGCTTGTATCTTCGAAGCCACTCTTGAAGAACGCATCATGGACATCCAGAGAAATGATGTTTATAGCAATGTCTCTCTAAAATCCTGATGCTGACGCTGAGGCATATGGTCCCTTCACACAGATCCCATCATATACACTGACTTCTGCTGAGAACCTGGATGATGGATTTCATATTTGAAGAATATGTTGCAGCCCTCAGATTCTAAATCTGTGTATGTTTACAAATTACAATGTAGTCATTAAAACTACTGGTTTAAAAAAAAAAAAAAAAACACTTGTCAGTAAAATAGATGCAAAGTGTATTATTAATTGTGAACACACCACAGCACACAGTCACCACAACGAAAAATGTCCTCTGCATTTAACCCATCACACACGCGCGGGGAGCAGTGAAGTGGGGACGGTACCTTGCTCAAGGGTTCCTCAGGTGATTCCCAGGCTGGGACAAGGGCAAACCACTAAGCCACCACTGACCCCCTCCTCTCAACACCCCCCCAATTTTTGACATAATCAATAGGCTTTGTAAATGTGCATTTAAAAATATTTAAAATAATTTTACAAAATGTTTTACCTTTGTCCAAGGATGCGCTTTGATTTGTGGGAATTTGAATTCTGTGTAGTTTGGGTTCATTTCTCGAATCTGTTCCCTTGTTGGAGTCCCCAGCACCTAGGAAACATCATAGATGAGCTTTGATTTCAAGCCATTTGTTTAATAAATCTTTGGTTCTCAGTTTCTCCCATTTAATCTAAATTATATTATTAAACTACATTCATTTTTCCTACAATGCCTGCGTTTTCATAGTAGATGCCCAACTCCAGACATATTAAAGTTTGCCATACTTAACATATTACTCCACGTATTTGAGCCCCATATTATATTTATTTTATAGTGTATATAAACTAAATGAAAGTACCT
>JBBIGC010084488.1:0-10308 GCA_037576955.1 Lepidarchus adonis
GCTCCCACAGTTGATTTCTTCACATCATGCTGCTTACCTATTGCAGATTCAGTCTTCCCAGCCTGGTGCAGGTCTACAAGTTTGTTTCTGGTATCATTTGACAGCTCTTTGGTCTTGCCCATAGTGGAGTTTATAGTGTGACCGTTTGAAGGTGTGGACAGGTGTCTTTTATACTGATAACGAGTTCAAGCAGGTGTCATTAATACAGATGAGGAGTGGAGGATAGAAGAGCTTCTTAAAGAAGTTGTTACAGATCTGTAATGGCCAGAAATCTTGCTTGTTTGTAGGTGACCAACTACTTATTTCCCACCATAATTTGCAAATATTTTTTTTATTTATTTTTTTCTCATTTTATCTCTCACAGTTGAGATAAAGCTATGATGAAAATTACAGGCCTCTCTCATCTTTTTAAGTGGGAGAACTTGCACAATTAGTGGCTGACTAAATACTTTTTTGCCCCACTGTATATAATGGAATGACGGAACAAGACTTTCTTAATAAATTTATGGGACCTGTTGACGTACCACAAGCTAGAGGAATCCCTGTGTTGATTGTTTTTTTTTTTTAAATATTATTTCAGTGTTGTAATAAATTGTTTGGGGAGAAAAATCCTTTTCCAAAGCTTTGGTGTGTGTGCTTCAGCTGCTCGGGCTGGAATTGTAACTGTGCTGAAAGGCCACATTTTCTGGTTACTGACAGTGTCTGTAGAATCGACTACATTATTATTGCTGTAGTGCGACAGTGTTTTAAACGCTGAATAAGTATCACTATATATTTTGTACGTTTGTTAGGAATCGGTCCACAGACCTGATATTTACATCATTTATGTTTTTAGTTTAATTTACTGTACGATGGAATCGTACTGGAAGATGTGTTCGGCCAAATCTGTTTTAGTGATGGACCTAAGAGGCTAACAAACACTAGTGAGAATACACCCCAACCTAAACCTGCTCAAATTGAGCTCATCTCTATTCTGTGTTTATAGCTCACAATAAGTCACACTTTGTCCTAAAAGTATTGTGTATATACAACAGTACATGAAGAGCTGAATGTTTATAGCTCATAGTACAGTAAGTCATACTGTGTCCTAAACCACACCCACAAGGCTGCTCCACCTTCATGGAATATTGGCCTCATCACTTCAGTTCTAAAGTAAAGAAGCTCAATTTTGGGATCCAGACCAGTCTCAGCTGATCAACCACACCTGGGGTGGTACTGATGTGTTTAGTAAATGATGCCCATTGGCTGTTTAACTGAAGCTACTATGGTACTTTGTCTGTGCTAACTTTCCAGGTAGCCATGGCGATGACCGGTCAGACATCCTACTCCTCAATGAGCAACCACACTAAGGAGCGGGTCACTATGGCCAAAGTGACCCTGGAGAACTTCTACAGCAACCTGATCACCCAACATGAGGAGAGGGAGATGAGGTGAGTGTGTTCACTTTGCATCAGTGACCATGTGAGCAGGACCCTCTCAGTCCCTGATCAACACAGTTCTTTAAAAACCCATAACTTGGAAAACCCAGGTTCCTGGATTATTTTAACAAGGTTTAATTACGTTTAATAAGGTAAATTGACTCTTAAGATTTAAAACGTACCATTTAATTGTCCATCCATAAATTACATAATCAATTATAGCATGTTTGGAATGGCTAGACTGTTTTTGTGATATCTCAGAGAACAGCACATTTACTGTGCATATCCACCTAATTAGCCCACCTTAGTAATTCTTGTTCATGAAGATTTTGTCCACACGGGATTTCGGATTTTAGATAATGCGCTGAGTGCTCAGTAGTTTGTAGTGCTGCTTGGTTGATTTCAGTATGATGTTACATCTGCATTTATTTGGCTTTGTTGAACTCCAAACCTGCAGCACATTGTTTAATGTTGTGTGTTGACCTGTGGGGGCAGTATTGATTCAGTCCAGACTGTAATGTTGTGTGTTGACCTGTGGGGGCAGTAATGAGTCAGTCCAGACTGTAATGTTGTGGGACAGTTCCGTTCCTCGAGAACTTTTAGCGTAGTATAAATGCTTTAAAGACATTTTCTTTTGTTGGGATCCTAAGACATGAAGATTTAGCCCAGCTTGTTGCACAAGGCTTATTGTACAGGTCAGCCAATCAGAATAGAGATAATTTTAATATCAATTGTAAAGGCACTGTACCAAAATAGGCTGTTTAATGCTAAGTGAAGAAGAGTGGTTGGGAAGTGGTTGTGTAAAACTGATGACTGTTTGGCACGAAGAGTCCTCGAGTATAAGAAGGAGAAATAAGAGGCAAGAGAAACCTAGAGATTAAATCTCCTCTGCTTTTTATACTGAAGTGCCTAGTTTTGGAAAGCTCACTCTTTGCCATTCAATACCTTCAAACTAGTTTGTCCGGTCTGAAAGATGCACGTAGCATCTCCAACATTTTAACAATGCGTAGGATCTGACTTCACCTGGTCTGTACGGTGTGAAGAAGTGGACGCCCTTTCGTTCGCCTTCTAGCCTTGAGCTAACGGACCAGGGTATTTTAAAGGCACATTTATTTATGTTCTAGCCTGTTTAGTTCAGTCAGATAGGTTGCCTGGCTTCAGGTTTTTTTTTAGAAGCAAAACCTGCTGCTGCTGGAGATACTGGGGCAGGTGAGTCTGGAGAGCAACACAAACAAAAGAGAGCGAATAAAACACAATAAAAAAATGCTGAATAAACAACGTTCTCTTCCTCTTATGGTGCCACGTGTTTTCGTCTGCTTCAGTCACCAACTAGTTCCCACGCAAGCTTTGTTTTTACGTTGTGGACTGTGTATGTCAGAATGACAGAACAAGAGTTTTACTCCCAACTATGACCTTAATGCCTTATTGTGCCAAACGTTTGCTTTGGCAAAAAACGCTCTATACTCGTTATATTGGCTCCTCTTGTTAACAATTTATTTTATTTATTAATTTTTGTTATTATGCATATCAATACCAGAAGTGACAGGGGAAAGGGACAGAACTAGAGAAGGAGCTAGAAAAGACAGAAAAAAGGAAAAAAAGAAAGAGAAGGGGGGAAAATAAAAGAAAGATGGTGGGAGAGAAAAGATTAAAGAAATAAAGCATCTATTAAACTTAATGGGACATCAACTGCTGCATCCGTAAAAAATAAATCGGTCAAAGGGCGAACAGGACCTGAAAAAGTAAAACTTACAGATACGGATAAACAATTATAATAAATTAATGGGAACTGGAGACGTAATCATGAATCGTCGTGTATCGAGTCGTAACCCGAGGACTCCCTGTAATCAGAAATGTTATGACTTCTTCATAAATCATGTAAAATGTACATGAATATTAATTGCTTGCATATCACCAACAAAAATTTGAGGGGGTGACCGTGTTTTTTTTTACAGCGTATCTGCTGTCGGACACTGCTGATCTCTTATCAGAAATTATAAATTAAACGTGATTTTTATTCATCATAACGCTTTGCAAAAAAGAAACCGTAAAGGCTTATTTGTGAAGTTTGTGTACTGAGACACTTTGATTGTTACAGGCAGCAGAAGTTGGAGAAGGTGATGGATCAAGAGGGACTAGCTGATGAAGAGGTGCGGAAGCAGCATGGCTTTTATCCTACCATTACAATTACTTCACATCTTATTCTTATGGCCATGACATTAAGAAACGTCGGAAAATGTGTAAACTGGCACAACATTATTAATAAATACAATTTTTACTTTTGTTGCAGTTGTAAATTCAGTTCACACTCCTGAACAAAATCTTTTCAGTATTTATATTTTTGGTGGTGGATCGTAACGAGGTTGTAGAGCTTCAAAATGAAGAAAGAAGAAACTGGAGTGAGAGACAGAAAATAGAGGGCAGGTGTCAGGATTTCCATTTGCAGGAAGAAACCGTGAGTTTGATTCATGAACATTTATTTTTAAGCACATATAACAAAATGACAAAGATAAGGAAGACATAACCTAAAAAGAACCGACGCAGAACGAACCAACAACCAGAGTATAAATACACAGTGATGAATGGCTGTGACCTGGTGGAGAAGACGATGGAAAGTCTTTAGTCTTGAACGTGGCTGGATTGTAAAACTGCACAAGCAAGGCCTCTCACACTGAGCCTTCGCTGCCGAGATCGGACGCAGTGAGAGCCATTCAACATTTCTTCAGAGGGTTATTGAGCAAAGAAGTCACCTGTGCTGAGACAAAGGAGCCGATGGGCTGTGTGTGAAGATTCTCAACCCAAGTTAAGACCCTTACTGATGCTGCCTGCAGCCCTGGAACCATAAGACAGGATCTGCACAAGAACAGCTTAAAGAACAAAAGCCATGACTCCTCAGACGCCACAGACTTGGACTTCGTTAGGGATCACGTTCAAAGATGGAAGAAAGTTTTCTTCTCTGGGCAGTGTTGTCCTTCAATGGAGCAATGCTGCTGCAGGTGGTGCAGGGGCATCAACTGGCAGTTGGAAATTTTGAGCTTCCCTCTTGACTCAGGTCTCTCGTCTGTGCAGTAATGACTGGGTCTTTAAATAGGACAATGCCGCAGTTCAGAATGTCCGCCTGAAGAAGACTTGTTCCCCTGATCCAAGTCCCATTGAGAACGTTTGGTGATGGATGGCAAGGGAAGTTTTAAAACAGATCAGTTCTAGACTGTGGATGCCCTTCCTTAAGCCAACGTTCCCACCAGCCTCCTGGAGACACTTGCAACTCATGTTCCTAAATGAATTTTTGAAATGATGAACAAGAACAATGGGGCTACTCACTACTGAGGCCTATTTGACACTTTTAGTTCTTTTTTTAATTTAGGCTATGGTGTTAAACTTTGGATCTGTTTGAGTTTTTGTCTTTTGCTCCTGTTTCACCTGTTTGAATTTAGAAGCTCTTAATTACAACCTGGTTGTGATCCACCCGCACAAAATGCGAATACTTGTAATTTTTCCCTCTTGGTTTTGTTTAGGAGTGTTCAGGACAATTTCAGTTTTAGAAACAAAGCTCATTGTGCTGTATTTAACATTTAGAGCTCACCTTTTATTCTTGGTTTTTAGTGACAGGAGCTCCAAGGTGAAGTAGTGCCTCGAACACCCCACACACAGTAACAGCTCTACAACACAGACTAGGCTCTTAAAGTGTCTGATTACTGGAGGGATCTGTTTGTCTAACAAAATCTAATTAGAGGGAATGCTATTTTGCTAATTACTTCTACTCTGATATCATTGCTTCTGGTCCTCTTTGATTTTTAGCAGTAATCATATCAATTGCTTCCATTCCCAGTAAATAAGTAGCTCATTAGTAGCTTAAGCAGTTTTTTTTTGCTGTACACTGAGTTTTTTCCCTCCTTTGTAGAAGCGTATACGACGTTCTCAACATGCGAGGAAAGAGACGGAGTTTCTCCGCCTCAAACGGACACGTCTCGGACTGGATGACTTTGAGTCACTTAAGGTGATCGGTCGAGGTGCATTCGGAGAGGTATGGCATTTGACATGTATTTCCGCTCATGTTCCCGGGTTTAAATGCTGCATGTGGAGCTTTGGCTTCTTCTTTTCTTATTAAATGTTCTGAACGTATTTTCAGATTTAAAGATTTCATGTGTATTGCTTTTGAAAAACGTACTTGCTTTATGTGTAGGTACGGCTGGTTCAGAAGAAGGACACGGGCCATGTTTATGCCATGAAGATTCTTCGTAAGGCTGATATGCTGGAAAAAGAACAGGTACGTTTTCCTCACTAGGTCGTTGATCATCTGCAGTTTGTGCTCAATTGGTTAGCGATGTGAAAGTGACTATTTGATTAACACACACACTGCACCACCTTTCCACACGTGGAGCAGCAGGCAGCTAAAAACACCACCTGTACATTAGTCTGTATGGGGGAAGTGCAGGTAGAGGTCTAGTGGTTGGGACACTGCCCTTGATCCAGGCACCATTGAGGAACCCTTGAGCAAGGTACCGTTCCTGCTTCACTGCTCCCCGGAGGCTGTTGGTGGCTGCTCACTGCTCCACGTGTGCACGTACAAAGGGTTTAATGCAGAGGAACATTTCGTCATGGAGACTGTGTGTGATGGTGTGTTCACAATGACAAATAATTGCATTCATGATGATGCATTTAGTGTTACAACCATTTAAACACCTCATAAAGCTTCAGCTCCAATAAAATTATTAACTTTATTAGAGCTGAACCCCAACGTCCTTATCTTAATAACCTGATACAGTGACGTAGGCAGAGGAAACATCTACTGGGTTCACCCTCTGACTGCACAGAATCATGGGATATATTCGGTCCTTCACAACGGTAGATTAACGGCATGTAAACACATGGCAGGCTATTCTTTGTGCTCATTAGGATTTCAGCAGAAATTAATTGCCAACCAAACGGGGCATGGCATAGGTTTTTTTACGCCATCCGAACACATGGCCGACCAAATGCTCTGCACGCTCACCTGACACCACAAACTTTAGGAAATCATTCGAAGCTGTGTGGACAAGGCCTAAAAACTGCTGAAAGATGTAACAATATTCTGCTGCAGACCCAGTGTGTGAGCTGGGAGTTACTTTCCTCTTCAGTGCTAGAATCATCATCACCATGGCAATTGGCATGTTTTTATGTAATATGATAAATTAATCCCAAACGTCTTTGCAGATGAACCGCTTCTTAATTTTATCATTACATGATTTGCAAACTGCTATCAGTGGGTCTTTGTCTGATATTTTGATATTCGCCCACATATCAGACATATCAGCATAACGTCCTGTTTCAGTCGTGTTTAAGTCTTCTGGCGGAAAAACGAAAATCCATTTTTCAGTGTGTCCCTAGTGTAAGTACATCTACTCTGAGCATCTGATTGCTTGTAAAAAGATCTCGCCCTTTGCTATGCGTCACAATGGAAATTGGAATTAGAAAAGTCACATTCTGAGACGGCTGCCACCCCAGTGTTTAATGCAGTACTTTAATATCATGAACATGTCTAATATTTTTTTCCTCTGAACTTTAAAGATCTTATTTTAGATTTGACAGGAAATTGCTGGTAAATATTAAAATTGGGGCAGTTTTACTCTGAGTTCATTAAACCTGTTTAGAGCACCCTAAATCAAGCTGCCTGATTTCACTGGTGACCTACAGCAGTTTCTGTCTCGTCCACATTTGTTAGGTTGGCCATATTCGAGCCGAAAGGGACATTCTGGTGGAGGCAGACAGCCTGTGGGTTGTGAAAATGTTTTACAGTTTCCAGGACAAGATGAACCTCTACCTCATAATGGAGTTCCTACCTGGAGGTGGGTGATTTCTGACGGCAAACTATTTCAGAAGCAGTGTCATCGTTCAGAACATGTCCAGAGTTTGAGATTGGAATTTAGAGGGTCATTTTGGCTCATGACTAAAGACGCAGTTTCTTTCACAACTCGCTGCTTTTCTGCAGAGTTTATTTGGAAGCACATTGAGATTGCCCTGCTGCAGTTTAACTGTGTTCTAAATTCCCATATGTTACGTTTTAATTAGGTTTAGATTCATGATCTAATTACACAAAACTTGTGCTCTTGTATATTACATAACACTTAAGTCAGAAGAAAATGGATCCATTTAAAGAGAATAATTATATTAACATTGCACATGAAATGCTGGAAGAAATAATAAATACAATATTTTCCCCAATTCGTTCAGCCCTGCTTGTTATACACATGCTGAACAGCTCTGTTCCTCTGCAGGAGATATGATGACTCTGTTGATGAAGAAAGACACGCTGACTGAGGAGGCTACACAGTTTTACATCGCTGAGACTGTTCTAGCTATTGACTCCATCCACCAGTTGGGTTTTATTCACAGAGACATCAAACCTGACAACCTGCTGCTGGACTCAAAGGTGGGGTTTAAAACACACACACACACACACACACACACACACACACACACACACACACACACAAAGGTATACAGTGGGGCAAAAAAGTATTTAGTCAGTGACCAATTGTGCAAGACAAAATGAGAGAAAAATCCAGAAAATCACATTGTCTGATTTTTATAGAATTTATTTGCAAATTACAGTGGAAAATAAGTATTTGGTCAATCATCTCAGTCCTTTTGTTATATACCTTTTGTTGGCAATGGTTTTCACATAGTGTTGCTGGTATTTTGGCCCATTCCTCCATGCAGATCTCCTCTAGAGCAGTGATGTTTTGGGGCTGTTGCTGGGGAACATGGACTTTCAACTCCCTCCCAAGATTTTCTATGGGGTTGAGATCAGGAGACTGGCTAGGCCAGTCTTTCGTTACCCAGGTGTTTGTTTGGGATCATTGTCATGCTGAAAGACCCAGCTATGTTTCATCTTCTATGCCCTTGCTGATGGAAGGAGGTTTTCACTCCAAATCTCACGATACATGGCCCCATTCATTCTTTCATTTACACGGATCAGTCGTCCTGGTCCCTTAGCAGAAAAACAGCCCCAAAGCATGATGTTTCCACCCCCATGCTTCACAGTAGGTATGATGTTCTTTGGATGCAACTCCGCATTCTTTCTCCTCCAAACACAATACGTAGAGTTTTACCAAAAAACTCTATTTTGGTTTCACCTGACCATATGACATTCTCCCAATCCTCTTCTGGATCATCCAAATGCTCTTCAGACAGGTCTGGACATGTACTGGCTTAAGCAGGTGGACACGTCTGGCACTGCAGGATTTGAGTCCCTGGTAGAGTAGTGTGTTACTAATGGTAGCCTTTGTTACTTTGGTCCCAGCTCTCTGCAGGTCATTCACTAGGTCCACCTATGTGGTTCTGGGATTTTTGCTCAGCGTTCTTGTGATCATTTTGACCACATGGGGTGAGATCTTGTGTGGAGCCCCAGATCAAGGGAGATTATCAGTGGTCTTGTATGTCTTCCATTTTCTACTAATTGCTCCCACAGTTGATTTCTTCATTACCAAGCTGCTTACTTATTGCAGATTCAGTCTTCCCAGCCTGGTGCAGGTCTACCATTTTGTTTCTGGTGTTCTTTGACAGCTCTTTGGTCTTGGCCATAGTGGAGTTTGGAGTGCGACTATTTGAGGTTGTGCACAGGTGTCTTTTATACTGATAATGAGTTCAAACAGGTGCAACTTAAAGAAGTTGTTACAGGTCTGTGAGAGCCAGAAATCTTGCTTGTATATATTTATTTTCCACCATAATTTGCAAATCAATTCTTTAAAAATCAGACATATTCTGGATTTTAATTTCTCATTTTGTCTCTCATAGTTGCGGTAAAGCTATGATGAAAATTACAGGCCTCTCTCATCTTTTTAAGTGGGAGAACTTGCACAATTGGTGGCTGACTAAATACTTTTTTGCCCCACTGTATATTTACAGTCCCGATCAAAAGTTTGTGACCACTTGACATATGGTAAAAATCATATGTTGCATGGTTGGATCTTAACAAGGTTCCAAGTAGATACATCTTCAACATCTACAAGAAGAAATGGGAGTGAGAATTTTTTTTTTGAGCATCAATCTAACAAAAGCACTTAAACTGAAACAGGCTGTGTTCTGTGTTTGCAGGGCCATGTGAAGCTGTCTGATTTCGGCTTATGTACAGGACTGAAGAAGGCTCACAGGACCGAATTCTACAGAAACCTCAACCACAGTCTACCCAGTGACTTCAGTAAGGAGTCCTGTATCTTCCATGTGTATAATCAGTGTCTCTTAGTGAGAAGGTAAAACAGCACCGTTACACAGAATACCTTCATATCCTGTGTGGGGATAAACCCAGGTTCCCAGTGATCTACTCCGTGTGGAAACCAGTAACTGAAATGAAAACCAGCACCAGTTTGGAGCCTCTAGAGTACAGCTAACTGATTTAGGAATAATAGCTCATCTTGATTTTTACTAGTGTTTCAGTTGCAATCTAAATGAAGTTATTTTCTTAAAACCACTAAGGCCCGTTTTTCCACAAAAAATGTCAATTTTAATTGGACGCAAGGCCCAGGTGCTATATGCAATGTGTCACAGTAGCAGTTCTCAAGCTGCATTAGATTTCATTATTATTTCATAACCTCCCAAATTAAGTCTTTAATATTTTATATTAAACTGCAGATTTCCTATATTCACTCATTGACCTGTTCACTCTCACTCACTGAATGATTGACTTGTTCACTCACTCACTGAATGATTGACTTGTTTACTCACTCACTCACTCACTCACTGAATGATTGACTTGTTTACTAACTCACTCACTCACTGAATGATTGACTTGTTTACTCACTCACTCACTCACTCACTGAATGATTGACTTGTTTACTCACTCACTCACTCACTGAATGATTGACTTGTTTACTAACTCACTCACTGAATGATTGACTTGTTTACTAACTCA
>JBBIGC010084528.1:0-10306 GCA_037576955.1 Lepidarchus adonis
TCTCTCTCTCTCTCTCTCTCTCTCTCTCTCTCTCTCTCTCTCTCTCTCTCTCTCTCTCTCTCTCTCTCTCTCATTTACCTGTGGCATATATTATTTAATTATAATAAAGATATATTGTAAAAATCCCAATATGGAATATATTAATGTCTTTATTATAGGCTGTTGTTTCACATACAAAATAATAATAGAAATAAATATAAATAAAATAATACACACAACTAAATACAATGTATTATATAATAAAAATAACAAATATAAAGAGTAAAATAAAATAATTCTTATAGATCCTCACAAAGCAATCCAGCATCATCACCATTATTATTATTATAATAATTATATATCTACAACAACAACAACAATATGATCATACTGTATTGCATCTGTATCTTATATGTGAATCTTGTTGAATGTTTATCTACTTTTTATCACCTAATCATAAGTGCAATGTTAAAATTAGGGGCGGTGTATGTCATTCTGTGTTGGCTAGTAAACTAATCTAATCCACACCAATGTCGATATTTAATACCATTAAGAACAGAAGAACATAAAAACACACAAATTAATAATTTAGGACCAAAACACAGACAATGTATTTTATACACAGGGCGTCCTCGACTTTCATCATACTTGACTTATGGAAATTCGTGGTTACGTCATTGCCCTAGACACTTCTTTCTAAAGAAAACCGTTACTTGTCAGAAATTCATAATGTAATTTCCTTAAAATTTGGATAAAAGAGCCATGTCTGTGGTCAGAGATAAAATATAAATTCTGGGAGATCATCAGTGAAGAAATGTTGGGTAGGTTAGTTACACGGTTGGCATTCCTGCACCAAACAGTGAAAAACTTCTGTTTGGATTACACCCAAATGGTTGTTTGTGCCCGTTTTCTCCTGTTCTGGTTGCTAATGGCAACAGTACGGTGTGAGAAACTAAAGTTCCGTATCCACTGTTCACCTGTGAAGCTTGGCTCAGTTCTTCACCACCAGTCAGCGGATGTCCTGGCGTTCACTCAAGCAGGAAATAACCACGGTGTCTACAACGCTAGTAGGTGAAAACTTAAACGGCTTCTTTCTCCTGCTCTAACTGTCCTTTATTTTCTGTATCTTGTCCATGTGTCCTTCAGCGAATTCTCTACAGCGGAGATTGGAAATTCATAGAGGTTGTTTTGGAACTCATATATTCAGGATCTGAACATCCCGGGAACTTGAATCAGGAACTTGATCTTTGGTGTGAAAGTGCCTAACCCAGTGGTCCCCAACCACCGGGCCACGGACCATTACTGGGCCACGGACCATTACTGGGCCACGGACCATTACCGGGCCACGGACCATTACTGGGCCACGGACCATTACCGGGCCACGGACCATTACCGGGCCACGGACCATTACCGGGCCACGGACCATTACCGGGCCATGGAGCATTTCGAACTGGGCCGCGTGCCGGTACCGTGCCATACAAAAAATGTTAACTTTTTTTTTTTTTAATACGATCTCAAGCCAGTATTCTGGATGAAAATCATGGCAGAAAACCCTGAGATCGCCACAACAGCACTGAACACTTATTCTGAAAGGAACGTTTACGTGTTACCATAGCAACTCTGCGTGAGGGGCAGAGGAGGACGTTACTCTGATCGTTGTTAGCACATTTCAGAAAGACGCTGCTAATAAAGTTACATAATTACACAGTGGATTCACCTTTATTATTATATTTACACAATACCACAGTTTTTGTGTTGGTCATATCATTTTATTTTGTTGGTTTTATCCGCGACACCTTAAAGGCCGGTCTGTGAAAATATTATCTGATATTAAACCGGTCCAACAGCTATTAAACATAACATAGGTTGCTTTATGGACGTGATGTGTGTGGTACATTGACTATAAGACAAGCAGAGACAGCAAGAAAGGTGTGTATGGTATGAATTATCTTGACACCATAGGAAATGACTTTTGTAAAGTTTTAGCACCAATAATTCAATATTTTTGACCATACTACTTCAGTGTTCTCTTCAGAGAAAGAGTGTGGACAATCAGTCTGCTTTGCTGCAACGAGAAAAGGTGCAAAGGATGGTGGTCACACCCAGTATTTAACACCCCCCATGACTTCAGTATATAGCTTCCTGCAGAAACCCCCTCAGGGTGAAAGATACGCTGGTATTTCCATTAAAGCAGTTACAATGGGCTAGACTTTGTTTAACCTCGCGCATCTTGCAGATACAGAAGCCAGAATGTGGTAACAACCTGCAGTCTCCGAACAGCACTGGGGTTAGAGACATAAAAGCATGTTGCCAGTGAAAGAAAACAGATGAAGCCGCAAAACAAATTGTTTATGCCTTTTTATGGACTGTCCTGTGGCTGCTTCAACCATTTTTTTTTTTGTTACTTGAACTAAACAAGCCCCTTAGACTCACAAAATGAAACTCCCACTTGAAAAAGACAGCACTGCTGCACCAATTTAAAAGGAAAAGTAAAGGAGGATCTGTTTGTGCTGTATTTATTTATCTCTCTGGCTGATGGTGGTGATTACGGAGTCTGGGTTCCCCCAACGCGTCGTTGTCTCGGCCATAAAGAAGATTTACTCTGGCTATTGGGAGAATTACTATAGCCCACTGGTTACAGTCCATAAAAGACATTCCGCACCCAATCACGTGAGCCGGGGATGGGGAGTGGTGTGGAAAGGCCTCGTCTTTTGGAACGAGGCACTTTGTGAATATTCTCCCATCTCACCGGACCCATTCTGAACGAGATATGGGAACATTGCTGCAGCATCTGCTTGTTGAAGTCCTCAGATGAACAGACAGCAAGGCTAGAACAGCAGGGAGAACACAGAGGCCGTGATTTGGGTCTTTTTAATGAACAGGGGTCCCAACAGCTGAAGAAGCTACAGTCTATCAGAGAAGAATCAGTCAAACTAGACGCCAACTTTTATAAGCAGAGACCTGGTTTTTATCATTTTACAGTAATAGGAATCAATATTTCAGCTTTTCCACCAAAGCAACTCTTCGTTCAAGCCCAGGAACCGCAGAGGAACCCATGGGCAATGTACCGTCCCACGACACTGCTCCCTGCTGATAGCCGCCCACTGCTCCATGTGTGGAGGGGTTAAAGGCCATGTTTGGTCGTGGTGCATGACAAGTCGTCACTTTCACTAAATACTGTAACCATGACGACAAGCATGGAGTACAATGAATCAACTTGTAATGTCATGCCCCTTAACATCAGGATGGATCACATGAAACAAACAAACAAACAAACAAATTTTCCTTTACCAAAATATTTTAGTGTAAAACTGCCTTTGTGGGTGATACCGTGGTGCTTAAAAGTGTGTGAACCCTTTTAAATGTATTTATTTGAATGTGATCTAAAACCCCAGGAAGATTCAAGATGCTTTTATTCATCACATACTAGGTTCTACAAGTATGACCAGCAGTGAAATGTAACCTGATGTGCTCCGTGGACTTAAATAAAAGTAAATCTTGATATAAATATATGTATACATACATATGTACACTTATATTCATACACACCTATACACTATATATATATATACTAAATATTAAGAGTGAATTTGGTAATTTACATTACCGTGTATTGTATTTAAAGTGCAAACAGCTTGTATTGTGCGATGTGCAAATGCAAAATAATTTAGAGGAAGAAAACAGAGTTATAAATTATGCAAAAACTCTGTTTCTGTATTTATTAGGGGGAAAAAAAGTCTAAATTTGTTTAAATAAGAACCTAAGTGTGTAATGCCCTGGGGCTATTCCTCTGTCAGTCCACCAGAGGGAGACACTCACCCACCTGAGGCTCGGTTATGCCCTTTTCTGAGCGTTTTATGCTCCACTTTCACTTTCACTTTTGCACTGTACATTTTTTAAAGGGTTGGGAGGCAGCAACGTAACCATTCCGTATGTCGAGTATGACATAAGTCGAGGACCCCCTGCACCTTGGTGTCCACATCACACACACACACACACACACACACACAAAGAAACACTTCTCTTTTATAGCACATCCCTGTTTGCACATCACTAATTTGTATTCATTAATATTTCTTATTTTGGAATTCTTATTTTTATTTTACTCTCTAACTGTGTCGTTCTTCGTGCTTTGCCTTCATGAAAATGATGTGTTACAATTTACTGTAGGTTGTACTTGTATAACTGACAAATAAAAACTGAAACTAAACAGAACTTCACAGAACCTCATTTCTCCATAACTCATAACTCATAACTCTTAACTTGAAAGTTCCTGGAACAACTAAAGTGGAGATACAAGGTTTTATTCTAACAGCGCCAGCACGCGCCAAACAAGACAAAAAGTGATTTTTCACCGTCACAGTTTGCCAGCACATTCCGGGTTTTCACACTGCCTGGTTCCTCCGTGTGCCACAGCCTGGAGGGCACACCGCGCCCACACAGAAACACACACACTACCGGGCAACACCGAGCTGCAGGGTGCAGCAGGCCAAACGACTGATGCTGGCGGCTTGTTCTCATGGCACAGCTCCACTGGGGGAGATTTTGATCCCACCTATCATTCTGCAGAGAGAGACAGGCCCACACTGCCTCCTGGACTTCAGGAACACACAGAAAAAGTAAAATACCCTTTAACTGAGGCTCACTTCTGTTGCTGTGTGATGATCTAGGTGGAGCAGCTTGCATAATGCTAACTGAAGGCCATTCGTTTCCATTAACTGTTAGCTACATTAGCATAGCAGCTTTTGCAGTAAACTAGGAAGAAATTTTTAGGCCCCAAACATCTCTTTACAGACTAAAGTCATGTTCTGGGAAAATGTTTGAGGCTACTATTACCTCTCCGCAGTTTACCCCAGGCCCAATTCCACCCGCTAACTAGATTTGTTATACTTTATTTATCCCAGAGCAGAAATTATTCTCTTATTTTACCCATTTGATGCACACGGAGAAGTAGATGCCTAGGGGGTTAGATGCCTTCAGACTGCTGCTAGTTCTGGTGATCCATGCTACCAACCCTTTCAGATTCAGATTCTTAAGTGTCCATAGACTTTGCGTTGGAAAACACACTGGCCAATCAAAACATGCTTCCCCGGTTCATACAGAGTATTAAGAGAGTAAGATCATTCACAATTTGGACATTTTCACTGAAGGGTGTTCTTACTTTTGCTGCCAGCGGTTTAGACATTATTGGCTGTGTGTTGAGTTATTTTGAGGGACTATTTTGTTTCACCAGCTGGCATTTAAATTTTTGCAAAACCAAATAATAGAAATCATAGAAAATCTGTTGTTGTGTAAAACAGGTATTAAATTGACAAGACAAACACTGATAAAAGTACTATGCAGACAAAGTAACGATCTATAATCAAGTGGCTCCATTCGGCCTAGAATTATACGGATATGAGCGTAAGGAGAGACTTATCCTGCCTCTGATTGGCTGTTTCTCTTAATCAATCGTGTCTGATTTCTAGATATCTATATATATAAGGTCGCGATTGCCTATTATCGCCTCTCGTGTTGGTTTATACATAACGACTTACTGAGGCCTGAGGCCTGAATTGTGGTTAAAATCCTGAGGTATGAACAAGGCTTTAGAGCCACTCTGGTTGACGCACTTCTTGTACTTTCTGGATTTATTCCTTTGCTTCTTATCAGCAAGAAACAACAACAATGTCTTTAACCAAAAGCCTGTACGAAACCGAAGTATTGCAGCTCATTACATTTCACCCTCTGAATGAATAAACACATTCTGTTCTTAATCTATTTGCAACAAAGAGCTACAAGTGATGCACGAACAACTGGGATAATGGAAACAGGGAGTAAGGAGCAAAAAAAGTGCTTACCAGACGCCTCCTCTCCTCCTCCATAGTGGTCAGCAACTGGGCGAACTCCTTGAAAGACTGTGCTGCAACAAGGGAAAATGTCGTTATTGCATCAGCTGAACAGAGATCAAATCCATAATAACATGATCCACACAAATCAATACGCAAGGCATTAAGCAAACACAATTCACACTGATTTATCGCTTATGCTACTTACACTAATGATACGGCATTTAAGATTCAGGCATGGCAAGCAATGGAAATGAATCGATGAATTTAATCAATATCGCGCCACTTAAGGAGTCTATTGCAATTCCCTTCCCTCCAGACTTATGGTATAGTCCATATAAATAATCGCCTCAGGCCGAGCAGGCGTACGGTACTTCACCGGGAGCTAATAGACGTCTCAAGGAGTTTTAAGTGCTATATTTTGTGCCTCTAACATATGGGCAACTTCTTAAACAGCTAATCAGAAAGTGTGAAAACTTTACGTCTGATGTCAGCCAGATACTGAAGTATTTTTTGCTATTTACCCTCTTATTTAAGGTCACTATTGATTATTTTTTTTTGTACCTAAACTACCTCATAGTCTTAGTCATAAATTGTTATGTAACTATTACCTAACCACTCTTTATACCAAACAATTATAGCATTTGCGTTATTTGCTTTTAACAGTGTTTTAAATCATAAATATCAGATTTAACGACTTCTATTTCAACGAGTCATCTAAAGCCTCGTCCACACGTAGCCGTTTTTTGTCAAAAACATTGATTTTCCATTTTTGGAATTAAAAATAATTTCCTGTCCACACAAGGATAGTTTTGAAAATATATCTCAAACACAAAAAATGTCAAAATCATGCCAAAGCAACAGGAAGCAACAAAACCTTAAATAAATAAATAAATAATAAATAAAACAAGGTCGTATAGCCAAGCCGGCCAATCAGAACCCTAGGTAGGGGGAAGTTGTTATTGTTTCTGGTTCAAAAAGTGCGAACAGAATGAGGTCCATGGAGATGACGCTGCACAGTTTTGATGGGAATCATGGTTTTCTTTGCCACATGTACAAACAACTTTTAGTGACTCAAAATGACATTTGCATGTTTTCAGAAGAATAAAACGCACAACAAATGACATTAGAAGCTAAACAAGCACGATCATTGGCTAATCTGACCTGTTTCATGAATAGTTAGGTATACAAGGATGAATTACACATCTATACATTGGAATTCTATTCCCTAGCACTGGGCAGTGCTGCCACATGTTCATACAGTTTTATGCAAAAGTTCGGGCACCCATTAATAAATATCAGATTTTGGTGATTTTGTAATTGAAAAGATATTAATATGGTCTCTCTAGAACATGGAAAAAAATATTTTCAGCAAACACTGATGAATTATTAACTTTTTCTGCCATAAATTAAACAAAAATAAAAACATTATTATGGCACTGTGCAAAGGTTTGGGCACAGTAAGAGTTCCAAAGTCTCAGGCATTTTTTACAAGGTTTCAGACCTTAATCAGCTCTTTAGATCTGATGTACGGCAACAGCTGTTATTAATAAATGTCATTAGTAAATATCATTAGCAAATGTCATTAGTAAATATCAGCTGGTGCCAATTTCAAAGCTTTACAAATCCTCTGACTCTTCAAACCTTGTGCACACACTTGTGGACACTCAACAACCATGGGTTCCTCTAATGAAAAAGCTGAAACACTTGTTGTTATTTTGGCACAATGTGCAGGGCTACAGTGCTGTAAGCTTAACAGGTGGCTCTTACAAAAATGAGAAATTCAAACCAGGCTCTTCCAGCATAGTTCCAAATATGGCCTATACAGGGGTTCCTCAACTTGGGTTCCATTCCTCATCATGTGCCATAAGTTGAATTTTAAGAATTTTATGTAAGCTGAAACCCCTTACATAAGCGTCTACTGTGTTTTGCCCTGGGGCCATTCTTCTGTCTGTCCACCAGAGGGAGACATCCACCCACATAGAGCTCTGGATTGCATTTTTAGATTGTTTCATTAAAGGTACTCTCACTTTGCACTCGGGCAGCATCGTAACCACAAATTCTAGTCGAGTACATCGTAAGTTAATGACCCGCTGTATAGACAATGATATGAGAACATAGATCCCATTCAACCCAACGGTCTTGACACTACAGTCTACCACAATGTCCAAAGCTGAAGGCCTTTTCACCACTTCAGCTTATGCTTAAGACCATGATGGTTAGATATTCAGCTTCTCCAGAGCATTCAGTTCTTTTGGCAGTGTTTGTGCCTGTATGGCCATGTCTGCGATTAGTGTTAATAAATCAGTGTCTCTGAATGGAGTCGATCTGTCAAGACTGTCCACATTGCTTCTTTGGTTCGGAACGGGAGCTATGAGGCTTGTGAATAATAGAAGCCAATAATCATCCATTTTTTTTCCTGTGAATCCATTTCCATCTCTCAATTCACTCAAACCACTTCCAGCGCCTCAGTAAAGGTGGCGCAGACCTACCACTGTGGTTCAGAACAGTCAGCTGTAAAATAAATTCTTTACCACAGTCACTTTAGATGACACTTGGGGAGAACTACTCTGCATTTATGGTGGCTGTTGCCATAAAAATCTAATGGCCTGAGGGTTGGAGAAGAGAGCTTGTGAACGGTGAGTCAACGGTTCAATCCATGGGACCAACAGGAAAAACGTGGGAGGGATCAACAGATTAAAAAGTAACGAGTAACGAGGCTTATGTACTATCAGTGGGGTTTCAACTCAACCTGGACTGGTGAATAAGATCATCTACTTCAGTAGGACACTGAGAAGAACTCCTTTTCAACATGATGTGCTACCACCATGCTTCCACCTGGTTTGTATTCTTCACCACACTGTCCATCACCAACACTACCGTTGGCCACCTACACATGATCCACTGTGGGGTGAGCTGAAGAGGAGAGTGCATAAGAGAGGACCCAGGACTATGGATGATCTAGAAAGATTGTGCAAAGAAGAATGAATGAGGGGGTTGTATGAAATATTAACAGCAGGGATGCCAATAACTGTGGCATGTTTGATTTAAAGTTAAAAAAAAAAAAAAAATTCAATAAATAAATGTAATATTGGGTGGATATTTATATATTTTGTGTTGTATGCCTATATTTTTCTGAGCCTAAAAAGAATTATCTTTTAAGCAGGGCCAGTAACTGGCATAAACTGTGGAGGGTGCTGCCTATATAAATAAATTAAAAATGTGTACTGTTACCTGAAAGAATTGCTAATAAATCTGAGTAAATTGTTTTAGCTGGTAGACATGGTTGCAGTACTGTATGCAACCAGATTAGAGTTTAGTTTTATGCATATTTCTTTGTCAAAGCCACAGATGAACGTTTTTTAACCGATCACTGTAGCCAAAGCTAAAATGCCCCGTGGTGTTCCACCAGTACCACTACATTCTAACAGACAACACATACCCCGCCTCTCATTAGGGCCAGCCTGCTTTTCTCTGTCCTGTAATACAGGGGCAGCTGATGAATGCCCAGTGCAGTGCCCGCATGCCAAGGTGGCAGACCGTGATGCCTTTACGCTTCATTAGGTAAAGGGATGACAGAGGGAGATCGTCTCTCTCTCTCTCTCTCTCTCTCTCACTCATACAAACACACTCTCTCTCTCTCGCCTGTCCTCTTTCAATCTCTCACTCTCTTTTTTTCAGCCTGTGTTTTTGCCACTTAGCACAGCAGCGCTTGCCAAGCCAGCCAACGTCATTATCAGGCCATCTGAGCGGGCATGCAGGCCATGCATCATCTCCCACTCTCTTTCTCACTGTCCACTTATGTGCTTCCCTTTAGCGGAGCTGCATTGATGAGCCCCATGGCAGCGCAGCTCCACCCGCCCCTTCTTAATGCAAGGCATGAATAATACACATCCGAGTGCGTTTCGCTCGAGTAAAAAGTTGGAAATCACTGTTTCTAGTAATAAAAAAAAACCTCTTTGCTGCAGCCACATGTATATAGTGGATTGTTGTAATAATTTATAATAATATAATACAATGACTATTAAAAAAGTCAATCATCATAAAAATGTTCATTTCTATTGCACATCATCATACACAAAGGTCATTCACTTGGCTTCATGTAAATAAAATAAACAGCATTAATAATATAAAAATTAAGCTAAAAGCGCAAAATAAAAGCTAAAAGTTGATTATGAAAATGCAGACAACATTTTAAACACCCCTCATGAATGTCACTCCATTCCAGGGTGTGCACAGCTTGGGGAAGGAGGGATCAGACCTAATACAGAAGATTGGATTTGATTAACATCTGGTTGCAGAATCTGCTGACGTTATTCTAAGCTAGGGCTGCACAATATATCGTCTGTATATCAGTATTGCAATATTGGTCCCTTCAATACCGATATCGCTGAAGGCTGCAATATGCAAATGAGTATTTAACCAATTACAGAGCTTCTTAGAACTTGGGGGGGGGGGGGGGGGGGCTAGGGAGGGGGGTGCAAACTGATAAAAAGTGG
>JBBIGC010084584.1:0-10304 GCA_037576955.1 Lepidarchus adonis
TGCACTGACACCCCAGGCAACAGAATTACCATGCTGCTTGCCTAACTGTCAGAACAGGACAAAAAAAAAAAAAAAAATAATAATATTTTTTGCATTTCAGAGTTGCTAATTTTATACTGAAGAATTTACATATAGACATATCACTGGCTGAACCTCCACACTTCAGTCGTTCAAATGAAAATTTAAAATCTTTTCCCAGCCAACAGTGAACTTTTGTTCCTTTTATTTCTACTAATTTGAGCTTTTTCCAGCTTGTATTATAGACTAGGATGTAATGTATTGTAGCAAAGGGCTGAAAAGGTTTAAGAGAGACTGGATACTGTGGTGCCATTTAAGTGAGAACATTATCACTGATGCATCTTTGCTTAGCGTTGTCTTTTTTAACTTTGCTGCAGCAAACAGTACATTTAAATTCGACTTATCATTTGGGGATGTTGTCTATTTGTGCACTGAATTATACTTTTAGTGAATGTGTTTTTATGTTTTTAGCAAGCCACATCCAATATAGGCTACGGCTTATCGTTGGGGAAATATGGTAATTGAAAACTTGCGTATGTTCATTGCTGAATTCTTCTGTGCCATGTTGTCAGCAAACTAAGTAGGATATTTAGCTCTGTTCTCTGAATTAGACTAAAGCAAGCTTGTTTACTACCAAAACAGATGCAGCGCAGGAAAAAGCTTAATGAGTTTTGAATAATTTGGATGTGGCTCTTATGCCAAAATAGACCCAAAGCTTTAAACACAAGTTTTTCCATTTCTCTATCATTTTCATATCATATTGTGAGGTGAATATTATTTCCTAATGGATAGAATCCTTTAGTTTCTTCTTTGCTATTCGGGTTCTCTGCTGGGCTAATGCCACTGCCCTTCAATAGTAAAAACAGATGCTGCTATTAGAGTCATTCTACAATTGGGAATTGTAATGAATGACACAAGAGACAGGATGCTACCCGTCTGTGAAGGCTTTTCTAACCCTCAAACACATTTCAAGGCTCCTTTTTTTCAATTTGGTTTTTGGAAATAGATTTTGTGAGTTCAGCCTCTTGGGAAAAACCTGCTAAATATCAAACAGTGGTGTACTGTGGAGGCTGCTGAATTGCTAATGAAATTCCAAGGCACATAGCAGCAGAAGAAATACACTGGCACAGTTCAGTCAATAGAATTTCTCTCAAAGTTTTTGCATATAGATGCACTATTTCAAACAGCAGACTCGCTTACTCCACTTTCAACTGGATGTTCTTATAAATTTATGACACTATTTAGTATATAGTATTGCTTCAGGCAAATAATCTTATATAATGTTTATGTGAAAAAGTCTGCTAAATATAGAATATAGAGACATATATAATATATAATATATAGAGACATATATAATATATAGAGACAAAGATGATACTCAAACAAAAGACACATGAAATTGACATTTTACAGTCATTTTGAAAGTAAGTACAGTATTTTCACAATGATATGCTGTGGCTTATACATTGATTTTGCAAACCTGGTGTTTGGTTTGGCTTGCTTAAATGGGGCGGCCTATCTAAAAACATGAAAAAACATTCGCAAAAAATTCAGTGCACAAAATGACAACCCCAAATGATTAGCTGAATTTAAATGTACTGTTTACTGCTGCAATAAACAGTTCAAAAAGCAATGCAAAGCAAAGCTAGATCAGTGATGGGTCAGTATAAAATGCAGAACATGTAAAGCGCCATTGCTTGTGTTACCTTTCCCATGCTTGCTTCAGGGCTGAGTGGCAGTGTCTCCCCTTCTTTGAATGCACTTCAGAACCAGCCAGTGCAGAGACTCACTCTGAGGCAGAGTTTTTAAAATTTATTTCTGTTTTTTCTCAGCACAGAGCACAATTTATATTCCACGTTCCCATTTCCAAGCTGCTCCAATGTATGCTGCTAACCCGTGTTCTCTTGCTAATAGGCTAAAACTCTCCACTTAAAGCAACCCTCTTTTCACCCATTTTCCACACTACCCACCCGTTCTCCACTCCCCACACTAAACAGTCCATAATGCATTACTCCCCATGAAACCGTCACATTCCACAACACTGGACATAAACAAGTTGCTGGAACTAACATCGGTAAGCAGTTAGCCTAGCCGTTATGGTAGTCATCAATGTACCAAAATACACTGACTGTATTGTAAAATAAATGTGGTTGTAGAGGTGATCTCATCTAAATGCAGCATATGATTAGCTTTACTAAGTATAACCTCACAATCTGGTTGTCATATTCTGGTGAGAAAAAACCCCTTTCTTTGATGCTGGAAAATGTCTCTGCACTGTTCCATTATGCAATGATGTCATTCATCTGTCTATAAGTAAATTCTTCAATATAAATTAGCAACAATTAATGCATTTATTGTGGTTCACTGTGTGCTGTGGTGTTATGTGCTCACAATGACAAATATTCGCTTTCACTTCACTTCAATTAGAATCAGGTGTTCATTGATTAGAATGTGTGGTTATTAAATAAATAATTACAAGTGTGCGGTGTTATCGTGTCAAAAAAAAGATAATTGGAGAAGTCAAAAAGAGAGACATCCAGGCTTTCTCCTCAGAAAGCTGCTGCATTTTAAGAATCATGGAAAGTGCAGTTTCGCTTGAAGCAAAGGGCGTAAGACACATTTGCCTTCAAGGTATGTAAACTAGAATAATATCAGCATGAAATAAAATACATATTTATGAAATATACAGCAGTGTTGGTGGTTGGTGGTTGGTATTTAATTAATGGTAAGTGTTTTGATGCAAAACTGCACTTGATTAACTTTAGCAAGCAATGCTTTCTTATGCTATTTTACATACCCTTGTTAACTGTAGTGAATTACATATTTATCATTGCTATGTGTATCTGATGCAATGATTTAGTTGCTGGATGTTTATAATCTTTCCATAAGCAACATGCATCCTACTTGTGCAAGTAATCATACATTTTGAATATTTATTAATAAGTATGTAAGACCACCTACAGCCGAGTGCAGAAATTACATTTCACACAGAACTGTTGCCTCACTACAGCCAGATATGTAGATATCTCTCCTTGTGGAAGAGTATGATTTTAAAAAACCTTCTGTATACATCATTACAATAAACCAACAAACAGAGAGAGAGAGAGAGAGAGAGAGAGAGAGAGAGAGAGAGAGGTACAATTCCTAGCAGTTCTTTCTATTACCATTAACTTATATTAGAATTGTCTTAAATACAGTATACATTATATAATACTGTGGTGGGTGGTAGTAGTATGTCGAGTGTGAATGTCTATTTGGGGGGAGAAAAATCCAAATCTAATTCAAATCCTAATTCAATCACAATACATTTTAAAAGGCTGTGTCCTAATTCATTCTAAAATACCCACTGGTTCACAGCATTTTGGAAGTTTATTCTGCAGAATAGGGCTTTAGAGCCTCTTTTCCCCCATTCAAATATTTTTTCTCTGTTGCTTACTTTGAGTGTCGAATAAAGTCAACAATAAGATAATAAAAGAAAATGTATGTTTAGACACTTTTTAGACAAATTTATCTTAATTTATAGTCAGAAACATTTGTTACACATTTAAACCTGAATAACAAAAGAAAACAAAAAAACATGACCATAGTAACATACAGTTTAGCTGGCAGATATTACAGTTACCCCTTTTCCACTGCACTGGTGCCGGTTCTGGTGCTAGTTATGGTTCTCGAACGGTTGGGAAGTTGGGAACGCGATATAATATTGAGTATAATATTATACTGCAAGTATAATATTGTAATAGTGTACTTTGAAATAAACAGTTTACCCTATCATGATATGAAATACCAACTTCAGCACCACATTAACAATACAGACTTCAAATCTTATACAGGCTACTACTCTTACTATACTAAATACCAGATGCTACACATTAAAAATGTGCAGGATACAGGCTTCAGACTAAACTGTAAAAGGCTAAAGGCTAGAGGATGCATAATGATGGAATCAGTGATCCAGTGAACAGCCATTGTAAATAAAAGTTTTAAAAATGTAAACTATACATGCCTTGACATTTAAATGATAAATTATGTAAAACAACAACATTTTTATTGCAGTGTATGAAAAATATGAGACAATGCTACACCCTCTACACAAAACACCTTTCTGTATCTTGGGGCCTGCATTACAGCAAACTAAAAGAAAATTTCTTTACCACTGTCTGTTGCTGTTTACTACACCATAGATTGCCTCTGATTACTTACATCAGAGAGAACAGCATAGTGTTATCTTGTCAGTTAAATGTCTGGCGTTATTACTTTATTTAAGTATTACAGTAAGTGTAATGATTTATGTTTTGGCAAACATTGGCAAACAGAAACCACATTTGTGCCATGTGTCAGTTATGGAAATATAAAATCTACTCTACATGATAATGTGTGCTTTGGCTATGTTGTGTTGTTGTTGTTATGTAGAATACCTACTGCCATTATTGCTATCTATCCAGCAGAGGTGTTATGACAGCAGGTACATGACTACTCTGTTTTCAGCTGTTTTTATTGGGATAGATAAGTTTTGCTCAATGTTTGCACACAAAGCTCCTCACATAATCATGGAAGAGAGACTAGGGTCTGCAGTCTAAACTGTTGGATCTAAATGATCCCAACATATCATTGATAACCCTAAATAATTGTAGTCCTGACAGTTTATTTAAATTATAAGTTAACAAGTTAGCATAAATTAGCATGACTTGTACATGAGATAATGATGTAAAGAATATGAATATGAGGAACCTTTTAAATGTTTGAATGACCTCCACATTTAAAGTTTCAACATGATTTCAAGTTTTTTCTATTCCCATATGTCCAAGCCAAACGCTATTTACAAATTCCTGTTTTCTAGCAGTGGCTAAGCTGCTAGCAAAGCTAACAGGTCAGATAGCTTTACTGCTAGACTGAGGCTGTATAACTGCCAGACTGATAAGCATATGTATACCAGACAATAGCCTCTACTTGGGCTTAATTTCAGTCATATTCTTGGCAAGCTAGAGACATTATCTAGTTTGGATGGTCTTTTTAAGATGCCAGAATAACTGACAATGCTTTAGGGAATTTTGATGAAGCTACATAATGTGCTATTCAGAGAGCAACAATGTAACATTTGTTTTTAATAAATAATTGCTTAATGTTATGCATCATTTCTTTCTCCTTAGTCTATTATAGCAGAGCATTATTTTGCTGATGCCACACTAGCACTTCTTCAGGAAAAAATACCCATTGTTATCAAAAAACCTTCCCCTTGCTCTATTTTTTCTCCATAAAGAGGTGGAAAAAAGCAAAATCTGAGTTAGCATTTTATGCAAGCAACATTATCATGACAAAGACAAAGAAAGTTTAGTCAAAGATACCTAAAGATTGTTGAGTCATCTGGAGTGCTAGGAAATGCTAGCTGTATAGGTAAAGTAAAGAATTCAGATAGTATCTCGCAGTAAAGTAACTGGTTCTTCTGTGGTTCTTCATTAAGGCAATGGTTATGCACTGAATCAGGACAACTCAAAGAAACATTTAAAGGTTATTCTTTATATGAAGAACCTCTTGTACATTATAAACACTTTTACATAGTTGTATATAGAATCAAAAAGGGCTAACTACTTTTGATAAGCTTATCCTATCCTGTCTCAAGGAGGTGTTACACATTTACAATGTATTCAACATTATAACTACAGGTGATGTATTCACAGTTACAGCTGGAATACAGTAAGCAGTTTACATATGTAAGTACACTTATATAATCTCAGTCTTATTTGTTATTCCATATGCCACAGTTGTGTAATTACCTAAAGATTGTTTTCACATAAACTGCACTTCAGTAATCTATCTGTAACTGTCTATATACCATCGGTAGTTACATTGTTGTTGCAATGTGTAACTATTCAAAATTAATTGATATTTAATATAAAGTAGAAAAATGCTTATTCCCTGCTTTCATTCTAATAAATAAATAATTAAAAGTATTTTTGCTACTATTGCAGCAGTGTGTCAAGTTTAAGCATCATTTGTAGAGTATGTATGTCTCTTTTGAAAAATTGCAAACATTAATCTCTGTGTGCTCCATCTCTAACATGTGCTTGAGCATCAGTTATTTCATCAATAAGACAATTATTTAAAGATGTTTCCCTCTACCAAGATACAGACCTGCTGGTTCAAGCCATGTTTACAGTAGAAGCCCCTGTGAAGCTGCTGCAGGGACTCAATTGAATCAACTTCACTTGCATAACAGCCAAAACGAGGGAATGGAATACAGTTTGTGCATGTATTATGATTTATTCTACACATAAATATTATAGCTGCATAAGGACTTCAAAGATTTTCACACTTACCTGATATTGAGTATCTCCCCCTATTGAGTATCTAAGATGTGCTGCATTGTGTGTTCTGACCCCATTCTATCAGAGGCAGCATGAACCTGTTGTGCAACAGTAGTTCTTCTGTGGGATCAGACTTAACATTGGTTCACCAGTTGTCCTTCTTTGGATCATGTTACATTTACATTTACAGCATTTGGCATACACTTTTATCCAGAGCGACGTACATGGTGAGTGGTTGGGGGTTAGGTGCCTTACTCAAGGGCACTTCAGCCTGCTGTCCGGTTCCGAGAATTGAACCTGGGACCATTCGGTCACAAACCCACTTCTCTAACCATTGGGCTATGGCTGCCCAATCATGTTGGTATGTTCCAACTACTGTATAATAAAAACACCCAATGGCATGTACCATATGTTCTGACTCCAGTCCTTATGCTCACCCATTGGGTCCAACACAACAACTTCAAGAACTGACTGTTCACTTGCTGGCTAATATAGCCAACCCCTTGTCAGGTGCATTTGGTTAGATAACCGATGTTATTAATTTCTCTACTGTTGCTACTTGTCATACTTTTACTTCATTAATCACACATAATGCATGAAAATGGGCCTTTGGGTAATGAATAAAAAGTCATGACTTGTAAAGGAAAAGACATTCATCATGCAGGAATGGGTTCATTGCTTTTGGCACAGGACCCAACGTGGCAGGTCAGTTTTCCTTCCAGGTTCCATTTTTTCATTTTCATTGTAGTGGTTTATTATTTATTTTCCAATATATTTCTTGGCAAAAAAGAACCCAATAAACCTTGGGTACTTCTGCGGATAAGTGATGCCATATCAGCACATTGGCTATTAGCATGTCCTCCACTCATCATTTTACCAGGACACTGGAGTCGGAGAGATAGGGACAAATAAAAATGAAAAGCCCAAATTAAGGTTTCACTCATTCATAGCTCTGAACGTATTATAACAAGCTTTTCTGTAGACACACAAAGGACAGTGTTTGTTGGAAAGGAATGAAATTAAAAGAGACATTTGTGTTTATGCCATATTTATGTTACAAAACCCTAAATGCAATAATTTGTGGTATTTATACAGTATATGTGTAGGTCTGTGGGCAGCACAATGATGCAGTAGTTAGGTGCTGTCACTTTACAGCAAGAAGATACTGGGTTCAATTCCAGAGAGTGTATAGAGTTTGCAAGCTCTTCACGTGTTATGTTTGTACGGTTTAGGTTGATTCTAAATCGCTCATATGTGTGTGCTTGTGTGAATGTTTCTGTGTGATGGGTTGGTCTCCTAACCAGGGTGAACCCTGCTTCGGCACATAGTCACCTGGGATAGGCTCCAGCTTCCCTGCAACCTGAAATGGATAAAGCTGTTTTGAAAATTAATGAATGAATATATGTGCAGATCAAGCTCAACATTGCCTGTGTCTGTATAAGGAAATACTGTTAGGAAACAGACAGATCATCACATTTCTATTCATAAAGTATATATTCTAGAATTATCCTATTAAGGTTCAAACGTACTACTATTAATTGCATTAAACTGGTTAGTGTTGCATATATGCCATTCTGTCCTTGGGAAAATCTCTGCTGCATGTTCTCTGCTGCCTGTGTTTTGTGTCTTTGGCCATACTTTAAGTAAAAAGTACTTCAGTGTGAAATCCACGTATTTTTGGAATAATATACATTTGGCATTGAGAAGTGTTGAGTGCAATTGAAGATCTGCCATTAAAGACCCTAAGGCTAATATATTTGCATAAATATTCATGCATATGTAATTTCTAACCAGACCAGAAAGGGTCCGCTTCTTACTATTTTGCATTTATTATACTATTGTTACTTTACAATTATATGGGACCTTGTTCAGTAGGGCTTAACTGGTAGTAAATGGGGGTGTGTTCTGTAGAAAAAATATTTTAACAAAAATATTTTTTAGAAGACTTTCTTTATCCTCATGGTGTAAAACTAATCTCACCTAAATTAAAAAGATATTGAAAGATATTTACAGATTTTTCTTATTATTATAAATACATGAAATTAAAGTTTATTATTTATCACTAAATATTTCTTGTTGTTCTAAAAGAAGTGAATCTGGCTGATTTAATCACCCTTGTCACTATCTGAAGATACTGTTGTATTCTGGTTCACTCAAACATTTACTACCTTTGTCAGAAACATCACTCTCTAGCTACAGTCTCTTTGACCCATTCTGTAAAGAAACATCTACAGTTTTATGCAAACGTTTGGACTCCCCTTGATAAATAACCGATTTTGGTGATTTTGAAATTGAAAAGATGTAAACACAGTCTCTAGGACATGGAAAAAATACACCATGTCTTCAACAAACATTGATGCATAGTTGCTTTATATGCCATAAATTGAACAAAAATAAAAATACAAATATTATTATGGCACTGTGCAAAATTTTGGGCACCCTTAGAGTTCCAAAGTCTTCTTTTTACAAGGTTTCAGATCTTAATCAGCTCGCTAGATCTGATGCATGGCAACAGCTGTTATTAGTAAATGTCAGCTGGTGCCAATTTTAAAGCTTTGCAAATACTCTGACTCTTCAAGCCATGTGCACACACTTGTGGACACTCAACAACCATGGGTTCCTCTATACAACTGTTTAAGAGAATTATTGATGCTCATAATGCAGGAGAAGGCTACAAGAAGATAGCAAAGTGTTGTCAGCTTGCAGTTTCCACAATGAGAAATGTAATTAGAGATGGGAGTTCAGGTGAACTGTAGAGGTCAAGTCAAGATCTGGATGACCATGAAAACTCTCAGAGAGAACTGCTTGTGCTGGTCAGAAAGACAAATCAAAAAAGCTGGAAGATTTAGCAGACCTAGGAGTGGTGGTGGACCTTCATGGAAGAGTCTGCAGAAGAAAACCTTACCTGTTTCACCATCATAAAATCCAACAAGGAAAAAAGGAGCATTTCATGAAAAGAAACCTTAACAACTATTAAGAATGTGGGTGGATCTATCATGCTTTGGGGTTGTGTTGCATCCAGTTGTGCAGGAAACATTGCACGGGTGGAGGGGAAAATGGATTCCACTATAAACCAGCAAATTCTGGAAGCAAACATCACACCATCTGTAAAAAAGCTGAAGCTGAAAAGAGGATGAGCCTCTACAACAGGACAATGATCCTAAACAGACCTCAAAATCCACCATGGACGACCTCAAGAGACGCAAGCTGAAGGATTTGGAAGTACCATCACAGTCCCCTGATTTAAACATCATTGTGGGTAGAGCTTAACAGAGCTGTGCATGCAAGACGACCAAAGAATATTACAGAACTAGAAGCCTTTTGCAAGAAGAATGGGAGAACACCCCAAATACAAGAACTGAAAGACTTTTAAAGACTTTTAGCTCTAAAAGGTGTTTGCAAGCTGTGATATCTGCCAGAGGAGGTGTTACTAAGTACTAATTATGCAGAGTGACCAAACATTTGTGCACTGCCATAACAATGTTTTTATTTTTTAATTTTTGTTTAATTTATTGCATAAAAATGTAACTGTGCTTCAATGTTTGCTGAAAATATTGTGTATTTTTATCAATGTCCCAGAAATACTGTGTTTAAATATTTTTAATTACAAAATCACCAAAATCTGTTATTTATCGAGGGGTGCTCAAACTTTTGCATAAGTCTGTGCTGTCACCTGTGAAGGCCACTAATAATTAGAAATTGTAACGCTTGTGTCAGCATTTCTGTATCAAGTCAAGTAGGTTTCTACACATCAGCAGTTCCATATTGGCATATTTATGACATTATCCTGTGTCAGGCTGGTCATGAGATAACAAGGCTATAATTGCTCACTGGGTGATGAGGTGTAAATGTGCTGTCTCTCATCTCATCTCACATTCTGTCTCCCTACCTCTCAGTCGCTCTTTTGCACTCTCTCTCTCTCTCTCTCTCTCTCTCTCTCTCTCTCTCTCTCTCTCTCTCTCTCTCTCTCTCTCTCTCTCT
>JBBIGC010084620.1:0-10303 GCA_037576955.1 Lepidarchus adonis
TATTTTAAATACCACCACCATTCCGTCTGTGAGGAGAATAATAGCCTGTCTCCAACAAACGCCTGTCTCTATTAAACAGACAGATTTTTTCATCATTGTTACTTTTACACTATTCATTTCACATGAATATTTTTTGGCATAATAAAAAACATAATTTTAAAATCGCAGTCGCAGCACACCATTAGACCAATATAAGTAAAATGTGAAGCCGGTATCGCGGTACAGACGTTCACATCGCCCCACCACCAGAACCCTCGTTACCTTGTCCGCCCTGCGATGCGCACAGGATGGGGTTGTTTCCTCTGCCGGACACATCTTCAGTGAACTCCTGTAAGCTGGTGTAGTTCTCCATGTCCTGCATCTTTAAGGTTTATTTCGAGTCTTTTTCACCACAAACGGACCCGCTACAGCGCAACCTTCTGTGACTGGACGCGAGGACGCTTTTAAAGTGAAGAAAAACTTTCTCCGCCTTTCTTTCCGGCTTTATCCCTTTCTTCTCGTCACTCTTTCCTGTCTTTGTTCCCTATATGTTTTCCACACCAATGTTTATCTCTGTTTATCTGCCTCCTCACTCACTCTGCACGCGCGCATAAGCACACGAGAGGAGCGGGGCGGGGCGGGGCGGGGAGAGGAGGGGAGGGGAGGGGAGGGGCGGAGCGCGAACCCTGACTGAGCGCGAGGGCCTGACAGCGGGAATCCGGAGGAGGATGAAACTGGCGGGAAGACAGGGCACATGAGGGAAAATCGTGATTGAGCAATAAAACATACAAAAATATGTAACAGGAAAAGTGCACATTGCAAAACTCTGAAAAACACAGGATTCACTGTTTACTATAAAACCACTGAGCCATTCCTTTTAAAAGGAAAAATCCAGAACATTGTATCGGCCAAGGCCTCCATATTATTTTCATGTCATACAGACAGTCACAAGATGTTCAGTTCTAGGGCTAAGAGTCCATAACATAAAGAATTGTCTTGTAATTGCAATCTGTTTTTAAATTCTGTATTGACCTGTCTTTTGATTTAATACTTTTGTGAACAATGTCAGTGAAAATCAATATTAAGACAGGGCTGTTTGTCTAATGCTAAATGCTAAAATGCTAAAATGCTAAGGTTACATATATATAGTATATAGTGGTTACATTGCCCTCAAGATCCAAAGGTCACAGGTTTAAGTCCCAGCCCGGGCACCACTGAGGAACCCTTGAGCAAAGTAAAGTCCCCACTTCACTGCTTTCCGATAGCTCCATGTGTGATGGACACATTTCGTTGTGGTGACTGTGTGCAGTGATGTGTTCACAATGACAGAAAATCACTTTCACTAATTAATATGACATTGACTTTGAGAGTCTAGTGATGGTGATTTACATTGATTCTTTGCATTAATGATGTATGCCTTGGATGCAGCTGCTTGGCCATGGAAAACCATTCCATGAAGCTCTTTACACTGTTCTTGAGCTGATCTGAAGACCACATGAAGTTTGAAGGTCTGTAGTGCTTGACTCTGCAGAAAGTTGCAGACCTCTGCACACTACACGATTTAGCATCCGTTGACCTCACTTTATGAGGCCAAACACTTTGTGGCTAAGTTGCTGTTATTCCCATTCACTTCTACTTGCTGTCATGTATGAAAAAGGTCTGTATGTTGTTAAAGCTGCTTACGTGGGATCTTTTCATTGTCTATTAACTCTCAGTGGGAGTGTTTTAAACATTTTAAAGAGTTCCACACTCTTGTGAGACTCCAGAGCCATGTGACATGTAACTAACCACGAAAGATTCCAAAGTGTTTATGACATTTGTGTTATTTTATGCAAGCTTTATGTAACACATTTGTCAAAAACATTACTGAAATGTCTGCAATGTTGATTAGCTGGCTTGCTTATTGAAACTGTCTCGTTTTTTGTTGTTGCTTTTATGCTGATCATGTGTGCACGACATTTGTCCAGAATGACAGATTTGTAATGCACCATTGCAGGAGAAACAGCATGTCTGCACTGTTTTCTTTGCATGTATTATACTCTCTAATGCATCTGTGTGTCCTGCGTCTTCATGTGTGATTTACTTATGGACTAGGTGTGGAATGTCAAGCATTATAAATATAAAAAAAATCTTAATGTAATGTAACATGTAATCTTGAATGTCCATTAACTTTAATTGTTACTTTAAGAACATTCACTGTTGAACATTCCAAATCACTATGTCTTTATACTGTACAGCACATAAAAGAGACATTTTCTTTGGTCATTAAAATATTCAAAAAACATATCAGTCTGTAAAAAGTATTTATTTCACTTTCCATCAAATCACAAAAATGAAAGGACATAAAATAAAACATCCATAAAAGAAACACTGTAAATTAGATTTTAATTGCTTAGTCTGACTTGCTGTGTTAAACATATTTCTGTTTTCAGTTTACAGCTACAGAGTAGACAGCTGTTTAGGTAAAACTGACTTGAGCTTTGAGTAATTTACATTTATTCTCCTCGTTCCGCGTTGTAGAGGAGCTAATGTCTGTGGTTTGGGTGCATACAGAGTTACTGTCGTCAGTGTCAGTGCTGAATTAAACAGACCACAGGTAAACACGGACATTGGCTTGGGATGACGAAGCAGACCATGAACTCATGAACTCCACTAGAAGGAAAAAAGAGAGAGAACGAGAGGTAGTGTAGGGGAACTGTGGTACAAAGTTGTAGCAACAGCAAGTCCAGTTCCAGCTGTGACGGCACTTGCAGAACAGCATGTGAAACTGATTTAGATCAAGCCACTGTGGCCAAACATGACCGTGCACTTTCTAAGACTAGAGCCCCCTTGCTTAACTCTGACTTTTTGCCCCTTTGCTTTACTTGTCTTTGTTTTTGGCTTTGACTGGAATTGCAAACATCATGTTCCCAACAGAATCTAGTGCAGCTGTTTTTGCTCCGTCATTTCACAACCTTCAGGAACTGACAATATTCCAAACTCCTTTTTCAGAAAAGGGATATTTTCCTAAATGAAATAAAACACAACTGTGATTTGTTAATTTATATGAACCTTTACTTAACTGACAAAAGTACAAATAAAATATTTTTCAATAGTTTTATTGACCAACTTAATTGTATTTTAATACTACAAACAAATGTAAATTTGTACCACCTTTTACACTGTTTGGGAACTGAGGAAACTAACTGTTGCAGTTCTGCAAATGGAAATTTCATCCATTCTTGCTTAGATAAGACTTCAGCTGTGCAACACTACATGGTCACCATTGTCTAATTCTCTTCACGACATTTTCAGTAGATCGGCACTGGCAACAGGCCAGTCAAACACAGTCAAACAAAAACATCTACTAATTTACAAAACACAATTAATTTGTTCAGTAAAATTATTTTCTTTGAACATTTGTCAATAAAAATGTTCATGTGAATAAATGTATCACACATTTTAATTTCATTGCATTTTGGAAAAATATCCCAACTTTTCTGGGGGGTTTGTAATGAATTCACATCAACCTCAATGAGCACAAAGGTGAGCAAAGGTGAACTTTGTCATATCCAGATGAGCGTGGTGTACACTTCTGGGAAATGTCAGACGGGTCATTCTACCACTGTGTTTGACTTTGGAACCAAAAAAGCATGTTTTCCTTTAATAAACATTGGGTGGGCTCCCGAGTGGAGCAGCTGTCTAAGCTTTGATCATATCCTGGAGAGCTTGCAAGCTCACTCAGCCCATCCTCCCATCTTCTAATCCAAGACCGAACAGGGCAAGAGCAGAACAGGTTTCATTCTTTAGGTGGGTACCCTGGCCCTCCCTCTCCCCCATATCAGTCTGCTTGTTTGAAGCTGGAAGTTAACAGCATATTTGCATGGTATATTAAATATTTATAGGTAACTTTTCTGGAGAAGGCAAAATCACTCT
The DNA here is from genome assembly GCA_037576955.1 of Lepidarchus adonis. Lineage (NCBI taxonomy): Eukaryota > Metazoa > Chordata > Actinopteri > Characiformes > Lepidarchidae > Lepidarchus > Lepidarchus adonis. The sequence goes on from JBBIGC010084620.1 coordinate 3,895, forward strand.
TCTTCTATGAAAAAAAACATTTCAGACCATTGCTTTTGGTCAGTTCATCCATTTAACACAGCTGCGTTATTGAAATGATATCCATATAAGGAATTAGATTTTCCTTTATCACTTAGCTTGACTTGCTAAGTCGACGGCTGTGTGGGTAAAATAGAGGTGTGAATACACTTCTTCTAATCCAGCCAGTGCAAAGACTCACTCTGAAGCGGAATTCAATTTTGGGACCAGTGATTTTATTATTTTTTACAGTTTCTGTTCCTTGTTTTCATTTTCAAGTTGCTGTAGCTTCGCGCCGCTAACTCGTGCTCTCTTGCTAGCAGACTACAACTTTCAGCAAATCAGCCCGTTCTCCACTCCACACACTACACAGTCCATAATGCATTGCTCCACATGAAACCGCCACATCCCACAACTGACCACAAAGCATATAGTAGACATTTAACTGCATTTATACGACAGACAAATGGCAGGAAAAAATACCAGCGTCATAACAACGACCCCACGTGATCCGCTTGACTAGCTCCCCACCTCCGCCTCTTGCCAAGTTTAGGGTCCGGACCAATAGGTATAATGATAAATGATAAAAACAGAAGATATTTGGATTTCTTTGACAACATGACAAGATTCAGACTCATTACTCAAGAAAACAGCCTGGCTGAAAAACAGCCAAGATTTTTTTTCATTTGTGGGTTGGAGAAAGGTCAGGAAAAGTGAGCATTCAGAAGTGAGAAAGGAAATGCGTGGGCTTCCTTCCAAAGATGATTGCACAAGTCTGATCCAGAGCCAAGATAAAGTTAATTGTGAGAGAAAGTACAGCCTGTGTTTTCAGACGGGAACTGTGGCTGTTGGAAGCATTCAATTCTAATGCACTTCTTAATGTTTGTACTTGCCAGTACAATATTGCTGGAAAGTTCTTCTCCCATCTTCTTCCTTGAACTTTAGTGAGTTTTCCCTCTTTTCTGTTGACCCTTTGCTTGCTCCCTAGGGGTTTGGACGTTCTGCAACAATGTCAGTTATAAAAAGCTCTGTGTAAGGAAGCTTGACTTGACATCTCTGAGGCATCTACCACAACTTTCCTATACTTGAAGAGTATACAGTATCTATATGGATATGTATGTCTGACTAGCTTCAAAAATTCTCATTAAGACATTTTCTTTCAGTAATCACATTAGAGCGTTTGTCAAGAATATTATCTTCACATGTTTAGAGAAGATCCACTAAAAGCAGCACACCCCCAGCCTAAATCCAATGCAACCATCCAATTTGGACAATTGGAACAATTCCCAAGGAAATGGCTACTCAATCATACTAGATATTGCGGTTTTGATTATATCATCAATGTAAAACGTTTATAATATACCTTTATAACATTAAAGAGGTTAGATTAGTTTTGGTTAGGTTGGCAAACCACTCTGGGTTAACTTTCCAACAGAACTCCACATCCCTGCTTTATTATACGGCTCTTTCCAGAATGTAGACAAACGCTCCATTGAATTTGAATGGGAAGGTGTCAGGGACATGGGGCATTATTTTCTTATAATGCCCACTGCAGATAAATAATGCCTGTTTCTATGGTAACAGGTTTTGCACTTCAGAACCGCTGCTTCATATCACTCCTCCATTAGCGCAGGTAGCAAACATGGATGATTTGTTGATTGATTATGATTTCTTTATTAACGTTAATATCTCGGGTCAGTTGGAGTGCTGGATGCCGGTCCAAGGTAAAGACCAGGAAAAAAGGGAAAGTTTCAGTGTAGAAAAAGCAAAAGAGGCATAGTGCGTTGCTAAGCAACAACCAGAACATTCTGAAGTTATTTTTTTCTTAGTACAATCCACAAAACGATATTTCATTAGCTCATACCAGAAAAATCGATTTATATAAATTCTTAGAAAAAGTTTATTTTCTCGTTTTGCCATTACACCTTGTTGGGATTGATCTTCCCACAATGGATGTCTCACAATACATTACCCCATGCTTAATTAGGCCTGTATGAGCATATTGTGATGGGGTCATTGTTTGTCCCATCTAGATAGAGCCCTGGAAAGAGACTGATGGAGTACGGCACGTCTGACTCATAGCCCGTTAGAAGAATGAGAGACATGGTGTCGGCATCGTAGAAGGATATCTGCTTCCTCTCACAGTCCAAGTAGAGCCCAATTTTGCTCGGCTTTCCCTTGACAAAAGCAGGAATCTCGATTCCATTGAGACTGAACACGTATCCTCTGCCGTGACTAAGGTGGAGATGGACACCTTTCGATATTGATGGTTTTTCATTTTCCGTCTCCTCCTCGACTCCGATGCTCCAGTCTAACTTCGTCCCCACGTCTACCTCCCAGTAATGCTGTCCGGCTTGGAAGGTCTCTGTGGAAGCAACGCCGGGACGGTAGTTCTTAAAGTAGCTGGACTTCCTCTCCGCCTGCCAGACGTGTGCCCCTCCAGGTGCCACCTTCAGGTATGAGTCCGCAGGGTCCTTCACGCTCAGGCTCTCAGGAACTGAAGCACAGGAAAATACAGTTAATGGAATTGTGTTAAACTGTGTTGGGTCTGATGTGTTTAGTAGCTACCAATTAATTGGCCAGAAACATTTTAGAATCACAATTGCTTGTGTGTTCAGGAATTTTCATGATGTTAAGGTCTGACCACATTTTGACCACATTTGTGACATTTTCAAGGATTTTTCTTCAAATTTCTCCATATTCAGTTACCAAAGAGATTAAACGAAGATGTAGACTTGCCACTGAATGACGAAGCACAATGGAGAACTTTGGGCCTTCTATATGAAGTGCTTCAGATTTATTTTATATATTTATAATCCATATTACAGCTCACTTTTGGTGCATGTTTATTTTATGATAATAACATTCTCCAATTTATCACAAATTACAACTCAAACATGTTGAGCATGTGAGAAGTTCAAAACACAGAAAACTGAGTAAAAATTAAAAGAAAAATCTAAATCATGACTATATTCAAATTACAGGTTGGCCATATTTGGCAGGAAATACAGCAAAACTATTTACTCATATCAACACGGCTTTTGGGCTTTCCAGACACCGTTCATTGTCTACCAGAAAAAAGGCTTTTTACAGTAAATGTAAGTTATATATCAGAGATCAGGTCATGAGTCTTCTACCACACCTGGCTTTATTGCTCTCAGCATCTCCTTCCATACGAAAAACTGAAGATGAGTCTCATAGGCGCCGAGAAAGAGCGAGTCAGGTGTCACATTTAGACCTTGCACCCTTGATTTATACCTGAAATATGAAAGCGAAAGTCAGATTATGTGCCACTATGTGGTGTAGGTGGACATAGACACCTCCCACTTCAGCCATGTGGGAGGGGGAGGGCACTTGGTTACTCATGCACCCCTCCCAAATTTTCCCTGTTGGTTTGAACCAGCAACCCTCTGGTCGCAAGCCCCCATCTCCAGCCATTAGGCATTGTCCACACGGGCGTTGCAATCTTGGATAAATGAACGCGCTCTGAACAGCCTGGACGTTTTATAGCATCGTTTGATTGACTCAGTTTGACGTTACATTGGTGTTTGGTTCTCTATGTTGAACGCCAACCTGCAGCCCAGACTGCAATGCTGTGTGCAATGAGCTAACCCAGATTCATCCTTTATTTGTGATTCACAATAAAAATAATAAATAAATATGAAAAATACATTTAATCCTTTCATGTTCTATTTATATATACATATATACATTTCAAATATAAAATGTCACTGTATGTGGTGGATTTTAAAAACAAGCTTCAGTACATTTATAATCACAGTATAGAATATTTCTCACTTTGTTAGAGCTGAACCTTCACGTCCTTCTGTTAAAATCTTCCTGATACAGTGATGTAGACAGAGAAAACCTCACTGCTGTTAGCAGGTTCACCCTCTGCACAGCCCGTGAGAATCATGGGATATACTGGGTCCAGAACAGTAAATTAATGACATGTAAATACAATGTAGGCGTTTTCTTTGCCCTCATCATGATTTCAGCAGAAATTGATGGCAAGGGAATGTTTGTCATCGGAACAAACAGCAGCTCTCGCAGCCCAAGTGGACGAACGGATTCACTACAACGTGCAGAATCACTGTGGGTTACGAACATCAGAAAAACACTTGATTCAGACGTTCATGTGGACAAGGCCTTAGACCACGGCTGCCCCAGGGACCATACCCTAAAACTGGCTGCTAGATAAATTCTCCAGTATTTCTAATAATTCATAAATAACCATAAATTAATTACTTGATTTCTTGTCCCGCGTTGTCTTTCTGCTTCATCCGCTCTGTAAGATAAAATCCCTCTTCACTCCACCACTGAAAAAGAGGATACAGCCAAACTCATCTCTGCCTCACACTTACGTTATTGGTGCCTCGTACGAGGAAACGAGACAAATACATCAATCAGCCATAACATTAAGACCACTTGTAGGTAGTGGGTAAGTGGGTAACATTGACTATCGAGATTTTTTACTGCATTGGCACCTGTCAGGGGGAGGGTTAAGCTATTAGGCAACAGTCAATTCTTGAAGTTGAGGTGCTGGAAGCAGGAGTGATGGCTAAAGCATCTCCAGGTACAACAAAAGTGATCTACTGTAACTGATGAATCAGTGATTGGGTCATGGGCACCCATTGATGGCCAACCCATGATCCCAAAAACACAGTGCACCACAGCCAGAGCAGTTTGAGCAGCGTGAGGGGGACCTTCTCAAGATTAGGCCGGTGGTCTTAATGTTGTGGCTGATCAGTGCTGGAGCTACCTGTAAGAAGCAGTCAGGCTGAGCGATCTCCAGTGCCGACCGAAGACAACAGGTCTTCTCTGTCCCATTCATCAGCTCTTCACTGACCACGGATGAGTTTTTACACATGACTTTGATGGTGTTGCTCTCTTCAGCCTCCAGTTGTTTCTTTATCTCTTCTTCTTTCTTTCTCAGGAATCGGTGCATCTCCTCAAACTGAGCCGAGATCTGGGCTGACAGGTCTTTAGACCTTATCTATAAGACAGTATGAAGAACACAAAGATCTTAATTGCCATTGGTTAAAAATAACGAAAGACTGGTTAGCAGCTCTAGTTCCAACAACAAGAATGTGACTGAAACGTCATCACTGTAATGAAGTATAACGTTTGTTTTTGTGAGTGTTGAGTTCTTCAGGGAGAGGTCAGGTCACCAACTAATTTTCAAAGGTTTTATTAGACAGAGAGAAAAAGTTAAACATTTTTTGGAAAGACAAAATTCTCCTGTTGGTGGGATCCAAGAAAGAGAGAGAGAGAGAGAGAGAGAGAGAGAGAGAGATACATGTGTGGAACTCAGACGTCCAGATGGATTCTGAAGTCTGAGCACACAGACTGAATTTTGTTAGGAGTCTTATGGAATCCCGAATAGATGGGCATATAGATGGGCGTGTGATTTAGTTAGTGCCACAGAGTCTGGATGACTCAGCTTTTTGGAGAGTTGATCAGGTGATGTGATGTATGTTCGTACGTGTTAATCGAGATGGTGTTCTGTTTCATCCTTGAAGGCAGGAACAAAACATTTTGTTTAAAAGCGTCTGCTTTTGGAAAGATACAGCTTACAGTTAGAGTTACAATGTGTTAAGGCTGATTGGTGCATGTCTCATATATTGTGAAATCACTTTTTAAAGCCATGGAACCCTCTCACCTCAGTTTTAGTCATCTCGGCCGCCTGTTTTTGGGTCATGTCTTCCAGTTCTCTATTCTCCTTTGCCAAGAAGCCTAGTGCACCCTTCAGCACCCCCTATAGGACAATATGAGAGTAACACAATCTGATGAGCACGATGGAGTCACGGACGCAGTCAAATAATGCTGCCAAACTGGTAGAGCAAGGACCCGAGACATCTCTCCAGACCGCTGCTGACATAACAACATTGAAAGGCTCAACACGCTTGGAGCAGAATGCCAGGCTTGGCCCCTAACCCTAGATCTAAATTTTACAAAGTCCATAAGAACAACAGAACACTTCCCAAAACACAACCTGCATGTTTTCAGTACTGAAACAGCTCTGGCCATTCTCCCTCGCAAAGAAGAGTCTGGATGAACATTAGACTGCAGTCTGCTCGATATTGCACAATACTGAGATATCCCATAATAGGTCAACGAAACATGTCATAATACGAAGGCTCATCCATTTTTATTGCTGTAATAAAGACACAAAAATGTATTTATTGCATTGCAGCATATTCCTATACACATTAAAATTAGAAAGATATTAAGAAATTAAGGACAAAATTATACAAATTCAAAATATGAACATGCTGCATAAAAAACCTGGAAATATAAATAAAATGTGTGCTTTTCAGCAATAATAAATCAAATCATTTTATCAGAGCTGGACGCCTGGCGTCTTTTTTTGGCAACAAGTTGGTTTCTGTTTGGTGTGAGGTTCTGTGTT
>JBBIGC010084640.1:0-10302 GCA_037576955.1 Lepidarchus adonis
GTAGAGTGCATTAAAATAGAGTATAGTGTAATGCAGCAAAATAGAGTATGGTAGAGTGCATTAAAATAGAGTATAGTACAGTGTGGTAAAATAGAGCATACTGAAGTAAAATAGAGTACAGTAGTATGCATTTAAATAGAGCATACTGTAATGCAGTAAAATAGAGCATAGTGCAGTTAAACAGTACAGAAGAGTACTTTGCAGTAAAATAAGAGTACAGTAATGTGCATTAAAAGAGCACAGTATAGTGCAGTAAAATAGAATACAGTAGCATGCATTCAAACAGCATAGTACAGCAAAATAGAGTACAGTAGAGTGCATTAAAATAGAGTATAGTACAGTGTGGTAAAATAGAGCATACTAAAGAAAAATAGAGTACAGTAGAGTGCATTAAAATAGAGTATAGTAGTGCTGTAAAGTAGAGTACAATAGAGTGCATTAAAATAGAGTATAGTATAATGCAGCAAAATAAAGTACAGTAGAGTGCATTAAAATAGAGTATAGTAGTGCTGTAAAGTAGAGTACAATAGAGTGCATTAAAATAGAGCAGAGTATAATGCAGTAACATAGAGCATAGTGCAGTTAAACAGTACAGATGAGCACTGTGCAGTAAGAGTATAGTATAGAGCAGTAAAATAGAATACAGTAGCATGCATTCAAACAGCATAGTGCAGCAAAATAGAGTACAATAGAGTCCATTAAAATAGAGTCTAGTACAGTGCTGTAAAATAGAGTACAGTAGAGTCCATTAAAATAGAGTATAGTACAGTGCTGTAAAATAGAGTACAGTAGTATGCATTTAAAGAGAGCATAGTATAATGCAGTAACATAGAGCATAGTACAGTTAAACAGTACAGATGAGTACTGTGCAGTAAAATAAGAGTATAGTAATGTGCATTAAAAAAGTACAGTATAGTGCAGTAAAATAGAATACAGTAGCATGCATTCAAACAGCATAGTGCAGTAAAACAGAGTAGAGTACAGAGGCCTAAGATCATAACTACGCGTGTGTGTGTTCGTCTTATTATAGTGGTGCAGGTGATCAAAAATTTATTGTACAAGCTCAGTAAAAGACATGGTGAGATTTGAACTCCTGTTTCATGAAAGTCTCTCTGTTACCTGGCCAGACCTCTCTCTCTCCCTCTCTCTGTCTGTCTTTCTCTCTCCGTCTGTCTCTCTCTCCTTCTCTCTATCTGTCTCTCCCTCCCTCTCTCTCTCTCTCTTCCTCCCTCCCTCTGTCTCTCTCTCCCTCCCTCCCTCCCTCTGTAACGAGCACCGGGAAGGAAGGTGGGTTGTCCGTATGTTTGATGGGGGAGTTTCTAGGTCAACTTCTATAATGTATAATATAAAAATGAGACGCCACAACCTCATAAATAACTCAGCGACTGCTCTGCGCTCTAAATGTCTCTCTCTCTTTCGCACGCGCGCACACAACACACACTCACACACACAGTGAAATTAGGAAACGAGGACAGAAGATAAAATACATCGCTGCTCAACAACAAAACTGAAAACTACCTCTCGATTGCAATAAACAGCTTCACAACTCGCGGGTTTCCTCTTCTTCTTCGTTCAGGTCGATTACGCAGAGTAAAAGTGGACTACTGCCACCTAGAGTTACAGCTGAGTACAGATTAGCGTTGCTACAACCCGGAAAATAGGCCTGAGCACAGGATAGTGCTGGGTTCAGCTGAGCACAACAGGGCACAGCAGAATATAGCCAAGTACAGTACAGGCAGGTACATCTAAATAATAATAATAATAATAATAATAATAATAATAATAATAATAATAATAATAATAATAATGATGATGATGAAAATATCATGAAAAAGTTTAATATTTCTTAACATTCCTTTCAGAAAGTGAAATCCATATGGTGTATAGATTCATTACACATAAAGTGAAATATGTCAAGCCTTTATTTCTTGGAATTTTGATGATTATGGCTTTCAGATAATAAAACCCAACATTCGGAAATTAGAGTATCACATAAGATCAATAAAAATTATATTTTAAACAGAAATGTCAGGCTTCTGAAAAGTATTTTCATTCATATGCACCTCCTTTAGCATGAATTACTGCATCAATGTGACGTAGCATGGAGGAGATCAGCCTGTGGCTCTGCTGAGGTACAATGGAAGCCCAGGTTGCTTTGATAGCAGCCTTCAGGTCGTCTGCATTTTTGGGTCTTTCATCATTCTCTTGACAATACTCCATAGATGGGGTTATACAGATGGGGGAATACAGCAGAGTAGAGTTAGAGTTAGTAGAGTAGAGTGGCTTCAACAGAGTAGAGCTGAGTACAGTACAGCAGAGCTGAATACAGTAGATTATAGCAGAGTAGAGGACAGCTGATTAGAACTGAGTATAGTAAAGTATAGCAGATCTACACTTAATACAGCAGAGTACAGCTAGTTTCAGCAAAATACAGCAGAGTATGGTAGTAGAGCTGAGTACAGCAGAGCTTAGTACAGTAAAGTACAGCAAAGTAGAACTGAGGACAGTACAGCAGAGTAGAGCTGAGCACAGGAAAGTACAGCAGAGTAGAGAACAGCAGATTAGAGCTGAGTACTGTAGAGTACTGCAGATTAGAGCTGAGTACAGTAGAGTACAGCAGAGTAGAGCTGAGTACAGGAGAGTAGAACTGAGTAGAGAACAGCAGATTAGAGCTGAGTACAGCAGAGTAGAGAACAGCATCGTAGAGCTGAGTACAGTAGAGTGCAACAGCGTACAGAACAGCATAGTAGAGCTGAGTACAGGAGAGTACAGCAGAGTACAGCAGAGTACATGAGAGTATAACAGAATAGAGAACAGCTGAGTAGAGATCAGTGCAGGAGAGTAGAGCAGAGTAGAGCTGAGTACAGGAGAGTATAGCAGAATAGAGAACAGCAGAGTAGAGCTGAGTACAGGAGCGTATAGCAGAGTAAAGATGAGTATAACAGTAGAGATGAGTACAGTACAGTACACAATGCACATGAGACATCTCATACTGTTCTGTGGCGGTCAAAAACAGCATTTAAATATACACTGTATAAATACTAAAAAATAAAGCAAAATAAACCGAAACAGAGCAAAAAAATTATAAGTAAATGAAAACAGCCCGGGCGGAGCCTGTTAAAATCTCGCGAGATCTGGATCAGTGACGTCAACATCACGTAGTTCAACATGGCCGCGCTCGTGTCCTTGTTATTGTGGCAGAGAGTTGGTAAGTGTGGTTATTAAACGATTTATTTTCTCTCGTTATATCGGACTGCGTACAGTGCATGTAGGTAAGCTGGGATTGTGAGTTTGTGCTTCTTTCGTCAGTGAAAGCGACGCTGAAGCAGCTCACTCAGTGTACATCTCTTCATAACAGCAGCATTGAGTTCTCTACTAAAGACTGAGGTTCTCTACAAAGGGACTGGTTCTCTACAGAGGAACTAAGGTTCTCGTTAGAGCAATGAGTTCTCTACAAAGGGACTGAGGTTCTCTACAGAGGAACTGAGGTTCTCTACAAAGGGACTGAGGTTATCGTTAGCTGCATTTTCAGGGTCGTGCTTCTCAGCTTGCAAAATTATGAAGCGATTCTGCCATGAAAAAACAGACAAATGAAGACGTTTGAATGATTTTATGTTCCTGTAGGTATTCTCACATCATATCAAACACCAGTAGTGGTTGTTTCCACCAGACTTGCCTCTAAGAAGTCAGGAGGGAGCAGTAAAAACCTGGGAGGGAAAAGTCCTGGTCAAAGATATGGATTCAAGAAACAAGATGGTAATGTTTACTGTTCATTGGAATTATGATTCCCCAACACCCCAACCTATACATCACCTATACACTAATTCTTTGCTGTAAAAGTAGTAAATATATCCTCACACTGTTCTGTAATGCCTAAGTGTCATTTCTTTTCCCATATTATACTCTAAATGTATTTTTTGTGTTTTAAAGGAGACTGTGTTCATGCTGGCAATATCCTCGCAACACAACGGGTAACACGTTGGCATCCTGGAGCTCATGTAAGAATTGTCATGGACCAGGGTTGAGTAGCTCTGGTTAAAAGTGTTTGTGATCAGTGGAAAAATAATTACTTTTGTCATTCCTCACAGGAAGAACTGCCTGAAGAGTTTTACAGTTTATCTTGGTCATATATACTAGTAACAGGGTTTCTGCCAAATCTGAAAAAGTCTTTAACTTAAAATGTTTTATTTTAAGGCTTTAAAATGTCTTAAACATTCAGATTTTATGTACTAGGTCTTAAAAAGTTTGCTAAGGCCTTAAATGTCCACACGCACATGTTTTAATGTTAGGTTGTTGGGGGTTTTTTTGGGGATATGGGTTCCATCCAGGTGTACCATGCTGTAATAAGACTGAACCTGAGACCAAGGCGCTACTAATAGCTGATATAAACTGTTTGTAAAATAATGTGGCATTTCATAAGGTTTTCTACGGTTCATTGATTTGACTGCACATTAGTCTGTATGGGAGTAAGTGTAAGATTAAGGCTAAAACCAGTTATACAGCATGAAACCCATTGCACATTAGTCAAGAAGACCCTAAAGTTATACAAGCTTGGTGTAAAGGCATTAAGCCCCACACCAAATCAGAAAAAATATTAAATGACAGCTAAAATTCTCCAGGACTCTAAACTTGACTTCTTTCCTTGAGTGACGAGATAAATGTGAATAATTGATTTAGTAATTCTATGACTCTGTATTATTTTAAGAGTGTGAATGTGAAATTCATTCATTCATAATGGTCTTATATTCAAACATATATAAACATATATATATAAACAGGTTCTCCATATTTCCAAACCCAAACATGCTCCACTATTATTATTTTTTTCTCTCACAGGTTGGCATTGGAACCAACAAAACGCTCTATGCCCTGGAAGATGGCATTGTGAGGTTTACCAAGGAGGTTTACATCCCTCACCCTCGCAGCCTAGAAGCTAGAACTGTGATCTCAAAGCTTCCAAAAGGAGCTGTTCTCTACAAGTCCTTCATCAATGTTGTTCCCATAAAGCAGGAGAATCATTTCAAACTAGTGGACATGGTTTGAAAGAGACTTACTGCCCTCCTGCAATGAACTCTGCATTTGCATAATAAGGCAAATTTTGTGGACTTTCAAGAATGTGATGCATATGTAATACTTCATGATTGATGTTTTTTCACCCTTAAGAATAAATGTGCCGCTCCACTCTTGCTTAAAATAATTCATGGAGTTGCAGCAAAATTATCTACTTATCTAACAAATGTTGCAAAGAGTCGTTTTAGAAGAAGGTCAATAAAATGTTTTATAACCTATATTTTAGTTAATGGTTCAGAGATTGTGAAATGTATGAAAAATGCAGTTGCACATCTGTGCTTCTTATTGTAGGACATTTATATCCATATATTCCACAATTTGGACTAATGAGATTATGTATTAATTCGATTCAGGAGAGTCACATGCAAAACATACACAAAAACCTGGGGAATGGCATAATATTCTGTGCCAGCTACATGTTAGAAATATGAACTATAGTTATGCGTAATATCTCTCATTGACACTTTTATGATGTAAAGATAACATAGGAATAGGTGTGTGTGTGTTATATATATTTGTAAATTTACATATCCTGACACAATTGATTTCTTAACTGTTTTTTAGAGAATATGAATAATAACTTTTCACTCCTGGTTAGTGTTTGGCTGAAGCCATTTATCATCAATTAACTGTTTACTTTTTTTAAATCATAATCAAATCCCACACTAACCAAATGACCCTGATCAAAAGTTTACATACCCCAGTTCCTAATACAGTGTATTGGCCCCTTTAACATCAATGACAGCTTGAAATATTTAGTGGTAGTTGTGGATGAAGCTCTTTATCTTCTCAGGTGGTAAAGCTGCACATTCTTGCTGCAAAAAGCCTCCAGTTCCTGTAAATTCTTGAGCTGTTCTTGTAAGAACCGCATGTTTGAGGACCTCCCCAGAGTGTCTCCATGACTGAGGTCAGGAGCCAGAGATGGCCACTGCAGTAGCTTCACTTTGCTGTAGCCAATAACGGATCAACTTGGATTTGTGTTTGTCATGTTGGAATATCGAAGTAATTTCCGGGATGATGAGTGCAAATTTTCCTCCAGTATTTTTTGATAACCTACTGCATTCATCTTGCCATCAATTCTGACCAAATTTCCTGTGCCTTTGTAGTTTACACATCCTCCTTATTATGCAACTTGAAACACTCACACCACATTTTTTCAGAGTCCTGTATTTCCCCTGAAGTTATTTGTGTGTTTCTTTGCATCCCGAACAATTTTCCTGGCAGTTTGCCCCTTCGGCTGAAATAACCGCAGTGAGACACTTATTGTAGCATATACCAGTCTCTGACATCGGGCTGAGGAAAGTTTGCCCCACTCCTCAATGCAGAATTCTTAAAGATGAACGAGGGGTTTCTTGAATGTACAACCCCGTTTCAAATCACACACAGCATCTCAATGGGATTAAGATCAGGGCTAAGATCGGCCACTCAGAACTCTCCATTTCTTCGTTTTCGGTCTTCAGTCCTTGGTGGATTTACTGGTGTGTTTTGGGTCGTTGACGTGGTGCAGGGTCCAGTTCTGCTTCAACTTTAAGGTTCTTACAGATGGTCTCAACCACCCTCTATTACATGGTAGAATTCATGGTGGGGCCTATGATGGTAAGTTGGCCAGATCCTGCTGCAGCAAAGCATCTCCAAACCATGACACTTCCACCGCCATGCTTCACAGTTGGTATAAAATTCTTTTCCTGGAATACTGTATTGCATTTTTGCCAGACATGTCTTTACATTCTCTCCGGCAAACTTTAGTCCATCTTGACAAGGGCGTAGATTTGGTCCTGACATTGGTGGGGACGTATAAATTTAACACCCACCTAAACCCACGTTGCATCTAAACAGGTACCACACAACTGCTCAATGTCCATTGCTCCTATGTGAAGGAGAGAAATACATGTCTTCTCCTCTCATTAACAGAAATAAACTTCTGACATACTTGTTTGACATCTATACTGTCCAGTCTGTCCTGGTGGATATGGAATACAGTAACACTGTTCAATCTTATTTGTCTCATTGTTGATCTGAGCCAAGTTTTCAGTCTCCTCAAATAGACCCCTCACCTCCACTGGCGTTTCTTTCATGATAGTACCCACTTCTGTACTAGATTTGAAAGTATTGTAATGGTTTTCGCTAGAGAGAGAGCCACTAATGACACACTCGCACACATTAATGCCTTTTTAACCAGTAGGAACTGGCCAGGTTATTATTGCTTGCTCAAAACCAGTCTTTAGAAAGACTAACCTGTTACCGGTGCATTCCCCAGAGGCTAGGATACACACAAGCATTAAGCCGTGAGCGAGGCATGATGGTGGATGGCCAGACTGACCGAGTTATCCTTTACCATACTTGTCACATCACATGGTAAGTCTGGACATCTACCATCAGCTCGCTCACACAAGAACACACACCAGCTGCTCACTGTTGCTCCTGTTCCTAAAACACACACAAATCACAAAAAGCACACACACAGCACAAAACCCCATAATTTCCCCACCATTATGCATTCCTCCCTCACAGCCAATGGGAGCTGCCCAGGACCATTTCACTATATTTGGACCTGAACATGGATAGCTGAACTTTAGTCTCCCTTTTAAGTTCTGGGTACAGATCAACAATACCACCCACATTTCCTGTGAAAAGAACATCTTCCAGCTTCTGCAAAACACCTAGATCTGGTTGGTTGAACTTCTCGTGAAGCTGAACATTAATACTATCCAGAACTTTGTGAAATTCTGCTCTGTAATACTCCTCAGTTGACCTTGGACTGTGCTGGATAGCCCGTTTTGGTGGCCATCTTTGGTGAGGAATCTGAATGGGCTCAATGCTAAGGGAGTCCACCATTTTCACTGCTTCTTCAAAAATCTCTTCATTTCTTTTCAATTCTAGCTCCTCAATAACTTCTAATGCCAAAAGAAGCCCAAACACAGTTTTACCCTTTTGAACCTCTTTGTCCATTTATCCTAAACCTGTGTTTGATCCAGTTGCTACCAAATCCTCTAAGCTTGTCAAAACACTGTCATACTGAGACAGCATTGCTTTGATAGCAATTTCCCTTACTGTCCACCTGGTTGGGCAGAGTGGTCTGAGTGATGCTGATAGTCCTTCTGAATCTGCTGCTATGGCTGAAATCATAGCTTTCAATTTTCCAGACTGTTTGCTTGATGACCCCAGATCATGTACCCACTCTAAAGCATCACGTTTTAAAGAACTAGCTTGGCATGTGGCGTGTGTAATTAAGTTAAGGCAGTGAGTCCCACAGTGGACATATAATGCCAACGGCTGTTTCTTCACTTCAGCTTGAGCACCTGAATATGCTCCAGACATGTTAGCAGCACCATCATAGGTCTGACCAAGAAATATTCAGCCTCAAAAGCACATCTACAGCCAATCTCCACTCCAGCAGTTCCTGGGACCTCACATAAGCCATTTAAAACCTCATTAGGAACCAGGTCCTTATCACAAATCTAAAACATATGGACAAGTGCTTTGTACCTAAGATATATCAAGTACCATCTATAAAGATTGAGTACTGCAGGATGGATAGAGATGGGATAATTTGTGCAATATTTCTGACAATGCAGTTTCCTAACAAAAAATCTAATTTTGCACAGGTAGAGAGGTGTAGTCAGAAAGTCAGAAAGAAAGGTATCATCATTAGCTTTATATTTTAAATGTTGAATAACAATAACTTTCATTTCAGAGTCTTACACAGCTGCTTAGAGGAACCAATGGTTGTTGAGTGCCCACAAGCGTGTGCACAAGGTTTGAAGAGTCAGAGTATTTGTAAAGCTTTGAAATTGGCACCAGCTGACATTTACTAATGACACTGTTGCCATGCATCAGATCTAACTAGCTGATTAAAGTCTAAAACTTTGTAAAAAGGATCTAAGAAACTGTTTTAATTTGTTATTTTATTCGTAGAGAAACTGTGTTAACATCTTTTCAATTACAAAATCACCAAAATCAATGTTTGCATAAGACTGTATAAATGTGTGTATTTGTTTATATATATAATGTATATGGCTGGGAAAAGAACAGCTATTTGCTAGTGGGAGAGTTTGAAATGCTGCAGAGTCTGGTTTTACATGTCTCAGAGGAAACATGTGCTACTCATTAACCTCACAACTTCCATGATGGGAGAGACTTAACTAGTGGATGGAATGATCAAAACTGAATATAAAAATAATCTGAGTTTAAAATGTGTATCAATTATTCCTTGATTAAATTTTTGCCTTAATTGTGGGAAAATTCAAAAATTGTGGGGCATTAGATTTTATGTTAGATATTTTCTTTTTTATGGGGTTAGAATGAACAATTACAATTTCCCAATCACATATTGATGGTCGAGAAAATTAGCACGGAGAGCAAACTGACCTTTTTGTCCCTTTGCACTGTTTGCGCACCAGTGTGTCACTGCTATTGACTCTGTCTTCTTTGGTTGGAGGAGAATGGCATGGAGAGGAGAAGGAGGAGGAGGAGGAGGAGGCTATTTAATAGTGCCTCATCACCATGGAGATTTGTTTCTTTGCTCCTGCATTCACAACCATTTTCTCCTTTTCCCCTAAATGCACATTACCCAGATTCAAACTAACAATAGCCATGGACATGTGCGAAATCTCATAATATAATGAGTGCAACCAGCAAAAACAAGGCTAATCATGCAGGTTTTCCAGAGGACATTGCAAATTAATGAATTCTCTTTTATCGGCTTTAGAGCAAGTTGATCAAAAAGCATCCTCAGCATTTATGAACTGTTTCTCGTTAATCTTTCCACTGTGTGTTCAACATACTTTGTATATTTTGCCTTGCAACCTTCTGGTCTCCAACTGCTGCATACGAAAATCCATGATTAAGTTGTGAAAGGTCAATTGAATTCAATCACCTGCTCCCATTACTCGCTCTGTGAACGTTCATGATTGGCCAATAACAGCTGTATGAGTCTCAGGCACATGTCTTGTTAGTATAAACTATACAACTGTGAACTATTACTCTAGATAAGTTGCTGCTTAGCAACACTTGTCCTGTATTTTTCTATATTTCATGAGTGCTTTGTGTTTTAAGTGCTTTGGTGTTGAGAGGGTTCATCTGAAAATGACACAGAATTCAGTTCTTAGTCAAATGGCATTGAGACGCTTACCAACGCCTCTTATAGCCTGATATTTATGGATGGATGGATGGATGGATGGATGGATGGATGGATGGATGGATGGATGGATGGATGGATGGATGGATGGATGG
>JBBIGC010084651.1:0-24721 GCA_037576955.1 Lepidarchus adonis
CCCCCCCCCCCCCCCCCCCCCCACTCACCCCTCTTTTACCATTATGTACATTATACAGAACTCCGATAATTCCTGTAGGATCACTGGCTGTTTTATATAGTCAATAAAATGGCTAAAATTGACATCATGACACCAAGTTCCTAAGACCACCATGCTAAAAAATCTGACTTTTCTGATTTTCTCTGTGATGGCAAACCACTCTAAATCACTTAATTTTCATCTCAGCAATTTAATGAGGTAGAAAAATCAGTTGAATTCCAATTCCACTTTATTTCCATTTGTGTTTTTACATTTTGTGTCATGTCCGTCCAAATAGGAGTGAAAAATGTCCATGCAGACCATGCTGCCAGCCACATTGGCAAAGCACAGGGGATAGTGACGTGCCTACGAGCAACTCCTTACCACAGTCAGCGACGCAAAGTCTATCTGCCCATGGATATCTGCATGCTGGTGGGTAAACTGCTGACTGGCGACATGCAATATGTGGGGATCATCTTTTAGGCTCAATCCTGTAATGTCCTATTGGGCAGTACAAGCACACGCGGTCAGTGAACCCAAACCCACCTCCATTATTTCAAACATTTGTTGTCACCCCAGTTTGAACTGTGAATGAGACTCAGGAATTTAGTTGATGGTCTGGTGACAACACACAGCATTTTTCACATCATCTTAATCACAGCTGATGCTGAGCTGTCTAGAATCTAGCAGAGAGATGCAAAATCTGGTCCTGGAGGCCTGGTGTCCTGCACAGTTGGGTGATTTCCCCGCTCTAATACACCTGATTTACAAAATTGTTGATACCCTTTTGTTACAGAAAGAAAAACCCACAATGGTCACTGAAAAAACTTGAAACTGACAAATGAATAATGCATAATAATCAGACATTGCTTTTGAATTATGGTCCAACAGAATTATTCTAAAAAACAAACTAATGAAACTGGTCTGGACAAAAATGATGGTACCCCTTACTTATTCCTGTAACCTAAATGTTCCTTCCACAGATGTTCAATAGGATTTAGATCAGGGTTCTAAGAGGCCATGTCAGAATATTTTTAACTGTGTTTTTTGGGTCATTATTTTGTTGGAGGACCCGTGATCAGACCAAGCTTTCTGACGCTGGGCAGCACAGTGTTGAGATTTCATTGAATCTGCACAGATAAGAGACTCCCTGTGCCAGATGCAGCAAATCAGAACATAACTGAACCTCCGCCATGTTTCACAGTAGGTACAGTGTTCTTTTCTTGTTCTGCTTCTTTTTTGTATCTATGAACATAGAGCTGATGTGATTTTGCTAAAAAGCTCCAGTTTTGTCTCATCAGTCCAAAGAGCGTTCTGCCAGAAGACAGTTTTCTCCTCCTGTGGTCCATGTTCAGTGTGGTACACACCATAATACCAAACAGCACAGTGACTTTTCACCTTTAAATTGACTGATTGCAAGCTTGAAGACGCCTGTGATTCTAATTACAGGACACATCTTAGTTTAACTTGTCAAATTATTTTCTAAATTATCTTTTCTAGGGGTACCATCATTTTCATCCAAGCCAGTTTCATTTGTTTTTTTTTTAATATAAACTATTCTGTTGGACCACAATTCAAAAGCAATGTCTGATTTTCATTTGTTAATTCTCAGTAAATTATGTATTATCCCTTTTGTCAGTTTCAAGTTATTTCAGTGACCACTGTGTGTTTTCCTTTCTGTAACGGAAGGGTACCAACAATTTTGTCTACATATGTATCTCATCTGCTAACTGTAAGAGTGTATGATGATGGTGAGCTACCACTTGTGCTGGACTAAGGCCCTGCAGCACCAGTTTGATATGTTGTATTGTAAACTGCAGGGGGTGCTGTTATAAAATGCTTGTAAGTGGCTTGTGTACCACTATAGTGACAAATACTAAAGCAGTTGCTTCATCATTTGAATTGGTATGTAGTTCAATGTTGGTAAATCTCTGGACTTGACAGGTTATTTTTACCTTGTGAACTGTTTTTTCACAATAGATTTCAGTTTAAAAGTATTTTTAAGACTTTTTAGGTTTGTCAGTTAGATTGCATAATTATTTAATTTAATTTGTGGCACTCTTATACCACTTTAGTGCTTATTTTAGCATGGGATAAAAGGATTGCATTGTAAAATACTGAGGGTGACTATTATATTTACTGTAAATGTCAAAAATCTGGCTTATAGTAAATACTAAACCATATAGGATATCTGTGGGGATTAGCTAAAGAGACACTAATATTGAACAAAGACTGAAGAACACAGCAGGGAATTTGTGCTTGTCTCAAATAAATTAAAGGTTTAGTGTAAGTGGTATTGCAAACAGACCTCAGGGTGTCTGCAGACAACAAAAACCTGGCACACCTCCATCTCAGTGTCCTCTGAGATCAGTTTAACATATATCTATCTAAAATAATGTTTTCTGTAGCGGTTTTCTGTCTTTCTCAGAGCAGAACTGAGCAGCCAGTTACACGTCTACTTTTTTTGGCTGATCAACTGGTACTTAAGCTGCAGGGCAATGTCAAGATTATTGCTGGTGTTTTTTCTAGCACGGTGTATCTCAAGAGGACTTCATCCGTGGCAGCAGGGAGCGGAATGTCAGGGATGTTGTGTATGACATTGCCAGCCAAGCCCATGTTCATCTCCAGCATGTAAGTGTATTTAATGTCTTTCTCAATATTAAAAAGTTTCTTAATACAGAGAAGACTATTTATAGTGCTCATATCTGTCAGACTGAAATAATAACCATAGGTGTAGGGTTATTATTATTATTATTATTATTATTATTATTATTATTATTATTATGATTCCAAAATCATAGTCCATCCTATTTATTAAATTTTGAAATGTTAAATTTTGTTTAATTTGCCGATTAGGTTGCACTTTAAGGATTACCATATAGGAACCCCAGGTGTACAGGTGTTTACCGTATTTACCCAACAATAGGCCACGGTTTATACATCAGTTATACAAACCTGCATATTGTGTGCACATTGCTTAAATTTTCATCTAAAAACATGAAAATGCATTCGTATAAAGTATTATTCAGTGCACAAAGATGACATCCCCAAATAAGTAGTTTAATTTAAATGTACTGTTTTTTGCAGCAGTGAACAGTTCAAAAAGCAACACAAAGCAAAGATACCTTTCTTCAGATCTTTCCAAATCAGATCCGGAAACATAATCGCTGAACAGTTCTATTTGTGCTGCTTTGCTGTCACTGATGTCGGACATGCTTTCGTCTCCGATATAGCCCTCGGATATTGCAGATGTTGCTTCACGAAATCAATGACCTGGAGCTTAAATTCTGCAGCGTAGTTCTTGTGTTGCGGCATGATATCAGTTCAAAATGTAATCAGTTTAATTGTTTATGCCCAACTACGGTATAATGTCAGTACCGGTAGCTGCAAAGGCCTCCAGGGGCCAAATTAAATGCTTTTTCTTCAGATCAGTAAATTCCGTAACACTGCAGCTAATAACACAGGGCGGCTTATGTTAGATTTTTAGAACATAAATGATTTTCTGTGGCTTATTGAATGGGGCGGCCTATTGTTGGGGAAATGCAGTAGATGTTTTAAGATGCCAGTTACAGTCAGTGTAAAAAGTGTACCTTAGTTAATCAGCTAGTTACAGTATGCAGCATGCGATCACCTTTGATTTAGTAACCAATGATGTACTTTCCATACAGGCTAGATCGTTCAGGAAAAATGTTCCAGATGCTGCAATGCCTGCATTTCTACACACGGTAAGTGGTCTGACATGTATACGTATATCTTTCTGTGTTTGCTACCTCCCTCCCTCACTGAAGCACATTCTAACATGCCTGGTTCTTTTCTATATAATTAGGTGACGAAGCTGGGCTGTTTTTTCCCCCTTTATTACAGTGTTTCCACTAAAGCAAGCAATCAACACTGTGATATGAAGGGAACATGGAAAGGTGTCTTAGGGAAAGACATTCTTTCAAAATAATTCCCAGTATCAACAAAAGACATTGCAAGAGAGTTTACTGTGCCTTTTAATATTTTTTGTCCTGAATATGGATGGCAGCTCTGTTCTGTGACCTTATGTGGCTTGCTGCTTTGTGACTAGGCCTTTATTTCTCCTAAGTATTTCCAATTCAGCACTTACAATTGACCAGGGCAGCTTTACTGGGGCAAACAATTTGTTGGAAAAGTGTTGATGCCATATTGAGAGACTGAGCTCTGCAGTAGGAACTGTTTACTGATCTATTCTAATGGATGTGTGACAATTATGCATGAGGCTTTGGTTATGCTTTAAATAGCTAAATTTACTAGTTAAATAATTTCAACATTGTCGAGAGTGAGCTAGACTGTCAGAACACCACAGGGTGGATAACGATGACATCTGGACTGAGTTATGTTCAGGATTTTTTAATGATACACTTTATAATTTTGTGTATTTTTGTATAAGCTGCTCTCGGTTTTGTTGTGACAGTGTTGTGAAAAAGCCCCACGAACCCACCCACCCCTGCTACCTGGCTAGTTACAATGGTAATGCTATTAGGGTTTATAGTTGAATGTCACTTTCTTCTTGTCTGGTTTTTTGTGGTTGAATAATGTTAAATTGGTTTACATGATTGGTTCAGGTGTAAGGCATGTGCTTCAGCTCTGGCTTGGATCGATGTGTTCATCTGTTTGTTGGGAATTGTGAAGAAAGCTAAATAAGTAGCTGGGGTCAGAGCAGTGAATATGAGTGAGCTAAACATTGATAGGAGTCATTGGCAGATAGTAATACTTCGCAAGCTTCACTCCAGCTCTGAATCATGCATTTAAAGATGTTAAATCCAATCTGTCATGAGACAAAACTGTTAGCTACAATCTAGGGGTGGGAATTACCGCAGAGGTTTCAACATTTTAATAAATATCTATACTTGGCCCACTGTATCAATATAATGTCGACTTGTTATTGGTTGATAACCCTCGTCAGTTATACCAGCTGGATCACCAGTGAAAATGTCCTGCAAAATGTTCTGTCATTAGATATGGTACGTGAGGTAATTTGTAGATAAGTGAACTGTAATTGAAGTATAGAAGTAATTTTCTATGTCTGTATTGCAGGTTGCTATTGAAGACTACCTGGAGAGAGTAAGGAAAGTAGATTTTGATGTATTTCATCAGAGTCTACTGAAAAGGAACCCGCTGCTGCCCTTTCAGCTTTATTTTCGGTCGTGGAAGAAGATGTACTAATGCTTTTTAAATACAGCTCTTATATTTATACTTTCACAATATAACTTATGGTCCTGTGAAGTAGGAGATCCTGTAGGTGTACTGCCAATAGATTTTTGCCCTGTCTTGGTTTGGGAATGGTTTTCTGATTGTAAGCATTAAAGATGCAGTACCAGAAATAATTTCTGGAAGCCAGACACTCGGTCAACAAGATCGTACCAAACATCATTCTACTTCCACAGCAAAGTAGCCTTTAACTGGTTCTGCTGTTAGGTGTTCAATTTTTTCCCCCTATATTTTATATTCCACTGCACTTCTCAATTGTGTATTTTTTCACAATTAAAATAAATATAGCAAATATTAGCTCTGCAGTTTTTATTTTTGATACATGCTGAACCACAAGCCAGTGAAACAATCAACCTTAAATTGTCTATTGACTTCTGTAGTACTTCATTACAGTAACCAATAAGTCCAGTATTACTGTGAGTCCAAGATTACTAGTTGTGCTGACATTGTGGGAAAACAAGATCGTTTTGATGAGTTGTGTATATTTTCTGGTGATTGTGTAACATTTAACACATTTGCACAATTAACTTTATATAATATGTATATAAACTCAAGAAAATGGGAAAAAATGGAAGAAACACAAAATGACCATAGATCAATCTCTGTCTGGGGCTCCATGCAAGATAGGGTGAGGATGATCATGAGAAAGGTGAGAGATCAGCCTAGAACTAGCCTAGAAGAGCTTGTTAATTATCTCAAGGCAGCTGGGACCACAGTCACCAAGAAAACCATTGGTAACACACTACACCATAATGGATTAAAATCCTGCAGTGCTGCAAAGTTCCCCTGTTCAAGAAGGCACAAGTCTGCCAGTAAACACCTGTATGATTCAGAGAGTGGGAGAAGGTTCTGTGGTCAAATGAGACCATATTCAAGCTCTTTGGCCTCAACTCAACTTGCCTGTTTGAAGGAACTATGACCACAAGAACACCATCCCAACTGTCAAGCATGAAAGAAACATTATTGAGGTGATTATCTGCTAAAGGCACAGGACAACTTCACCACAGAAGGTTGGATGAGCCATGTACCGTAAAATTCAACCTCCTTCCTTCTGACAGGACACTGAAAATGGGTTGTGGATGGGTCTTCCAGCACAACAATGACCCAAAGCATACAGCCAAGGTAATAAAGTAGTGGCTCAAGAAGAAGAAAAAGCACATTAAGGTCATGGAGTGGCTTAGCCAGTCTCTGGACCTTAATCCCATAGAAAACCTGTGGAGGGTGCTGAAGCGCCGCGTTGCCATGCGACAGCCTCAAAACCTGAGTTAGAGTTGATCTAAGTCTTGTTTTGCTAGGGGATCAAAAACTTATTTCACTCAATGAAATGCGAATCAATTTATATATTTTATATAATGTGATTTTCTGGATTTTCTTTTTGATATTCTATCTCTCACTATTATAATTAAATAAATAAAAAAATTCCTGAGCTCTGTTCTGAAAAATGCCAAAATAGATAGTATATAGTATATAAAATTATTGGCACCCTCAACTTAATATTTTGTTGCATACACTTTGGAAAAAATAACTGAAACATTGATAATCTTGTAACACCTCTCAACTGGAATTTTCGACCACTCACCAAACTGCACAAGGTCACTCAGATTTGAAGGGTGCCTTCTCCCAACAGTAATTTTGAGATCTCTCTGTAAGTTTTCAATCAAATTTAGATCAGGACTTATTGCTGGCCACTTCAGAAGTCTCCAGTGCTTTGTATTCAATGATTTCTGAATGTTTTAGAGGTATGTTTGTGGTCATTGTCCTGCTGGAACACCCATGACCTCTGACGTAGGCACAGCTTTCTGACACTGCACCCCAAAATCTTTTGGTAGTCTGGTAGATTTGGTAGGTTTCATGATACCTTGCACACAGTCAAGGCATTCAGTGTCAAACCATGGTCTCATCTGTCCACAAGGCATTCTCCCAGAAAGGTTTTGGCTTCCTCGAGTACACTTTGACAAACTTCAGTCTTGCTTTTTTATGTTTCTGGGTCTCCTGCAATAGCGTTTCATTTTCTTCAGATGATGACAGATAGTTCGAGCTGACATTGTTGCACCCTGAGTCTGCAGAAGAACTTGAATTTGTTTAGAAGTTGATTGGGGCTGTTTATCCACCATTTGGTCAATCCTGTATTGTAGTCTTTTATCAGTTTTTCGCTTCCGTCCATGTCCTGGGAGATTAGCTACTGTGCCATGTGTTGTAAACTTCTTGATTGTGTTGAACACAGTGGACAAAGGAACATGAAGATCTCTGAAGATTGACTTGTAGCCTTTGGAATGTTGATATTTTCCCCAATTTTTTATTCTCAGCTCCTCAGACAATTCTTTGCTCTTCTTTCTGTTGTCCATGCTTAGTGGGCACAACCGAAACATTTCTCCATTTTAACTGACTTCAGGTGTGATTGCTCTATTGCCAGCACCTGTTTCTTGACACACATGAGTTTAAACGAGCATCATGTGCTTGAAATAAAACAATTTACCCACAATTTTGTCTGGCCTCGTTTTTAGTTATTTGTCAAATTATGTCAAATTTCGCTTTTTTCTGACACCTGCTTTTACAACCCCAAAATTTAGAAGATTTTCAATATTTAATCATCTACATTACATAATGTCATCAAAAGAATTTGGAAACTTCTCTGTGTGAAAGGGACAAGGCTGAAAACCATTGTTGGATACCTATGATCCAATGGGCTTTCACGTGTCACTGGATTAAAATCAGGCAAGTTCGCCATGACATTCACAAATGCAGGTTAAAGGTCTATCAGGAAAAGATGAAGCCATATGTGAACACAATCCAGAAATGCCACTGTATTCTCTCAGTCAAAACTCATTTAAAATGGACTGAGGCAAAGTGGAAAACTCTTCTGCTAAATTAAAAAAATATTTTTTTTGAACAACATGGAAGCCATGACCTCCTGAGTAAAGTGGAGAGGGTCCATCTCAGTTAAAAAGCCTGCATCTGCAGCTTGTACATCTTGAAAGCCAAGGGCTAAAATGTATATACGAATTTTAGAACATATGTTCCCACCTAGACCATGTCTTTTTTAATCGAAGGTCTGGTATATTTCAGCAAAACAATACTAAACCACGTATTGCAACTTTGACTAATTGAAAACATTTAGTGCATCATGAATCAACAAATACTACAAAGAAGACCCAGGACTGTTGTGCATCTAGAATCCTATATCAGACAAGAATGAGACATTCCTCACCCAAAAGTCTAGCAACTGGTCTCCTCAGTTCCCAGACATTTATAGCCTGTTGTTAAAATAAATTAAAAATTGTATTTTTATTGTACATTTACTCAGTTTAAACATTTGTTCAAATTTATTGTGCAGGAAACAATGAAACATCATTTCCTGCTATGAAATTCTTGGACATAGACTCTCCTCAAATATTGTTCAGTCAACATAAATATGAATAAAGTAATAATGTAAAATAAAATATATAAAATATATATATACGTATATAAAAAAGTGTAAAATAATAAAAAAGAACTATTATAATACACAGAAGTAAATAAAGGCACTCTTATACAAAACAGTTATATTTTAAAAGGCGAGTTTCTGTGTGGAGCTAGTCCTATGGCAACATCGGACGTGTTTGGCCTGTAGTTGAACTGGAGTGGATGGATTGTAGCTGGGAGAAGAGATGTAATTTGGTCCATGACCATACGCTCAAAGCACTTTATGACTGTGGAGGTGAGTGTTACTGGGCGTTAGTCATTTAGACACACAAATGGATTCTTTGGCACAAGGATGATGGGCCTTTTAAAGCATGTGGGCACTACAGACAGGAGGAGGGGAAGGTTACAAATGTCTGTTTCTGTGTCTGCCAGCTGTGGGCGCATGCTTTGATAACTTGTTCTGAGATATTTTCCATTACAAGAGCTTTGTGTGTGTTTACTTTTTAATTTTTTTAAGTATTTACACACTTCTGGCTCTGAAGTCTAAAGAGGGCACCTGTTCTCCTCAGTCAGAAACTCATAGAAGGAGTAGCAGGATTCCAGCTTCTCCCTGTATCGTCCCTGTATCGTAATTTTCTGAATGTGTACTGGGACTCACATGGATCACCAGATTTAAAGGCAAAGGATCTGATTGATTTATTCTATTGTGTATAAAATATGAGTTCATGAGATTTGCATTTTTTTAATTTTGAAGGTTTTTTCCAATTGGTTGTAAATATCTTCAAGTCAAGTTTACTACTTGGCAGTCTGATCCCTTTTCCTTCATTAACAGCCTCTACTCTTCTGGGAAGGCACTAGGACACTGCTGTGTGGATGTTTGGTTTTGAATCACTAACACCAATCCAGCTCATAAACTGTATGAGAACAGGCCAGAAGACATGGACAGCTGTGTCCTTAGGTTGGAGAAGAGGGCTTGCAACTGGAGGGTCATTGGTTCAATACCCAGGACCACCAGGGACAATGTTGGAGGGGTGAGTGGGTCCACAGGTGCCTGGGAAATGG
Source organism: Lepidarchus adonis (assembly GCA_037576955.1). Classification (NCBI taxonomy): domain Eukaryota; kingdom Metazoa; phylum Chordata; class Actinopteri; order Characiformes; family Lepidarchidae; genus Lepidarchus; species Lepidarchus adonis. The sequence continues at coordinate 9,715 of JBBIGC010084651.1, forward strand.
GCATGGGGAAAATGTAGAGGACTGTTCACAGTGTGGGAATGCCACATCACCTGACTTTTACTTTCAGGAAGAGAGAAGAAGTGAAACGCTGGAGTTTTCGATGTTGCTGTTGCTGGTGGTGGACATGATGATAGCAGTATTGAAGATGTTTGTGACTCCATAAGCGAAAGGGTGGTTGGGGCCAAAATCAAACCATTTTTATAGATGTAGATGAACCTAAAGAGCCCTGTCCTGATGGAACATGTCTAAATTTACACAAGCTACTCTCGATAAATCTATCGCTGTCATGTCAGAGTAAACGCTGTTGCTGTTGTGGATGTCTTCAGACCTTCTGCCCTCTAATCTGGCAAATTTTGTGTGTCTAGACATACTGTTTTGTGTTAACAGCTAAGCAAGAAGACCGCCGTTATCAGGAAGTTTAAGGCCCAGGGGAACTAACATCCCTGGGTGTGGTCGCAAGAGGAGAAATATTGAAGAGAGAAAGACCAAAGTGACCTGCAAGTTCAGTTTCAAAAGACACTATTCCTTATCATATAAAAATACATGGGATCAAATGGAAAAGACTTTGCGAAGCTTCACTTTTGCATCAGAAACACAAATAAGGCTGTTGAGTTTGCCCAAATGCATGCTGAAATGCTACAGTGGTTCTCTGTCCTTTTGGCAGATGAAACAAACTAGAGCTTTTCAGTAAATCACACCAACTTTGCTCAAGGGACAAAAAAGCAACAACAGCGAAAAGAACACTATCCCTACTGTGAAACATGGAAGAGGTTCACTGATGTTTTTGAAGCTAAACATCTAGCCCAGTGTCAGAAAGCTGTGTCATGGTCTCAGGCCTCCAGCAAGATAATGATCTGAAGGAAAGCTAATGACTTCCTGTATGATCCCTCACATGCCCTACAGTCACCACTGAACGGCTTCCTCTGGTCACTGCAGTTGTGATTGCTCAGTTTAAACAACATGGCTCTCTGTCAGCCCCATGTTAGCAGCAGTGGACTCTATATTGTTTACCATATGATTGTATGGAATTTAATGTATGGGTCAGCGTATATGTGGATTTGATATTTTTCTTGTTTATTGTTTGTGTATCGTGTCTGTCTGCCACCAATTGCCCTTTGGGGATAATAACAATTCTGTTGAAATGAATGGAACTGAAAGAAGCAAATATCTTGCTAGGATTATTTATCTGTCTCCTTTTATGATAGCTGTGGAAAGAGCTGAGAATACACGCATTAAACATGCGATAACAGGAGCACTTCACTCAGTAGGACCTGTAGAGGGGTTGATGCTCAAATGAAGACTGGGGGGTGGGGGTGGGGGATCATGGGGGTTTATGCTGATGCCATAATCAAAGAAGATTATTTGGAGGAGACCAGGTGAAACCAAACAAAGTTCATCTGGCTAAAATAGACATCATGGCCAAAAGGGCAGGTGCTAAAGTACCCCCCTCAATAAGAGTGGGCCACCCTCTGAATTCAGAGCTGCTGAAAAAATTTTGATTGCAGTAATTGCCTCCAAAGGATGTGATACAAAATAATAGGTTATGGGTCAAATCATTTTTGCCCATGCCATCCACGGTTGTTCATTATTCAATAATATTATAAAATAATAATAATAATTAAATAATATCTGTGTTCAATTAAAAGTAAAATAAGGAATGGAGAATGCAAAAAAACATTTGTTACATTTCTATGTAGTTCAAAGAAAATGATATGCTGTTGTGTAAAATGTGGGTATTTGATTAAATGTATTAATTTTAATGTTGATTAAAATAACTTAACAAATGTGTAAAACAGAATATTTTTAACATTAAATTACTATTAGAGGATCAATAAACTTAAATGACATTGACCAAGATTTAACTTCTAAGCTCTGTTTTAAAAACTACCAATTTTATTTATTTATTTATTTATTTATTTATTTATTACAATTTTAACATAGCATTTTTGTTTGAGTGGGGTTACTATTTTTTTTTTTTTAAACTTGATAAAACAGAATTTTCTTTAAAATTAAGATTAGAGGAACAAGTCAAAAATGAATTCCATTTTTAAGTTTAAATACTGCAATTTTTTTTTTTTTTTACAATGCATTGGCCTCACTATGGGTGAACCATTAAACATTTGTGCTGTATGCCTACTGATTTTTCTATAAGGGCCTACATCTGGACGAAAAATGCCAAATTCCTAAATAAGAGTCTTATGGGGAACATACGTTTTGTGGTTCATTTTTGGACAAAGGGCAATTAACTAAATCCTAAACATGCACATCAGTCAAGTTCAACTTCAGATAAGTTAACAAATGTGGAAAACAGAATAATGTAATCCTTAAATTACTATTAGAGGATCAAAAAATTTAAATGACATCGACCAAGATTTAACTTCTAAGCTAAGTTTTAATAACAACCCATTTTTATTTATTTATTTTTACAATTTTAACATAGCATTATTGTTTGAATGGGGTACTGTTTTTTTCTGGTTCATTGAACTTAAAATAACTTGTTTAGAAATGTGATAAAACAGACTATTGTTCTGTAAAAGTACTGTTAGAGGAACCAGTCAAAATGACTTCCATTTTTAAGTTTAAAAGCTGCATTTTTTACATGGTACTCAAGACCATTGATCCAAGCAGAAACCACATTTCGAAAATTAGCTTGAATTGTCCAGGTTTCCAAGGGCAGGGGCAATTTACACTTCACACACATTTCACACACAGACTTATCCATGTGCATGAGGTTATGACTGTTTTATAATCTAGTCGCAATAACAACCAGACCGTGAGTCTCACTTCCTAATAAAACAGCTCGTTCTGCTTCGCTCACAAGCGCAGCCGGAGTCCGAAAATAGCTGCCAGCTTCGGGTACAGGCTAATGGTAGGACAGAAGGTGTGGAAGGCGCGTTTCTCGCAGTTCTGGTGAAGAAGTGTTCCCTGTCCTGTCAGACTAGTTGTGAGTCGGTGCAGTGGGAGCTGCCCATTTCTCCCACACTGACTAAGTGGCGCCCACATTCCCTCCCTTCCTCCTGCACTGCTGCACACTCAGCCATATTGCTGCTGCTGTTCACTACGGAGTGGACCCTGGCGCCACGGGAAAGTGGCCGAGAAGTTTTAAAGGCGTAAAAACACGGACGCATACCGACCAGGAGAGTGTTTTTTGGATTGTAAATTCTACACTTGATCCCGAAAGTGTCTCTGAATCCTAACCGGATTAAACGCCGCTTTGCTGGGTGAGTTTCTAACTTCGCTAGCTCATATGTTTACTGGGTCGGGGTAGCCCGACTAACTAAGGAGCAGAACCCTGCTTCCTTCCCGAGTACAGGTCACCAAAACCAGAAAAAATGTTGCTTCAGGTGGAAAGTGATCAGAATGTGCGCGGTTTGGACGCAGATAGAGCCCGACGCAGGCTCGGCTAGTGCGCTGGGGTTGGAGCTAGCTAGCAGAAACGCGAGCTACCCTGCCCCAGTAGGAGTTATTATTATATAGTTATATTGTTAGATAACACTGTTTGGTTAACAGACACTGAGAGCTTAAGCCGGTGATTGTTATAAATTCGTGGTCAGACGAGCAGCTAACACCGCAATAATATAAGTTCAGTCAGTTAGCTAACTGGCTAACAGCGAACTAACTTCCCTGTGTGTGTGCGTGTGCGCGTGTGTGTGTGGACCGAAACCAGCTCGTCCTGTGGAGCTGGATAAAACAACCGAGAGCAGCAGACTTTGTAAATGTATTATTTCGGCTTGATTTTGGTTTGGGAAATCCAGGCGGTATAAAATTGTTTTTTTTTGGAAACTTAGCGTTGAACCAGCTGGTCGAGGAGTTGGGGATGTGAAAGCAAACCCTAGCCCAGCAAATATTTTTGTATAGTCAGTGTACCTTATTTATTATAACGACTAGGTGATTCATAGGAATGCAAATGGAAATTAATTTCTATCGTTGTTTAGAGGAATGCACCGGATTGGTAGCACCATTCTTTTCTTTGCAAGTTTATTTTTCTGATGGAAAGTACATGAAAATATCCTGTTGCCTTGTACCAATAGCAACCTATATTAATTTCTATGTCATGTGCATGCTGTATTATTCTGCCATTACTCAACACCTGAACACACCTACATGGAGAGCAGGGGAGTGAGTGTGAAGAGCTACTGCATTCACTGATATAACACCTGTTTTTAGTCCATTAGCTAATTACAGAGCCCACATTTAGTGTCAGAGTTATTAGGCCAGTAGTAATGTACTACTTGGCTCAGAGTTTGTCGTTATTATTTTTAATTAATATTTTTGGTCAGTTCTCATGTTCTTAGAATGTTTTGGCTTTTGATGCTTTTTAATGTTTACACAGCACATCCCAGAAGCCACATATGGACATTAATATTAATATCTTGAGAAGTAATATTCCTAGCCTAACCAAACCTTTTCAGATGAAAGACCAACATGGCCTCACTATGGGTGACCATTAAACATTTGTGCTACATGCCTACTGATTTTTCTATAAAGGCCTAAATCTGGACAAAAAATGCCAAATTCCTAAATAAGAGTCTTTAGGGGAACATACGTTTTGTGGTTAATTTTTGGACAAAAGGCAATTAATTAAATTCTAAACATGCAAATCAGTCAAGTTCACATTCTGTGTTCATTAAACTTCAGATAAGTTAACAAATGTGGAAAACAGAATTTTTGAATCTTTAAATTACTATTAGAGGATCAAAAAACTTAAATGACATCGACCAAGATTTAACTTCTAAGTTTTAATAACTGCCCATTTTTATTTATTTATTTATTTCATTTTGCTCCAGTATGGTCATAATTATTGTTGTACTTCAGATGCAGTCCTTTATGAATGCTGTGCCAATATTTGAGGTTTTTGTATTTGCATCAATATTGGAACTGGCAGGTGTGTACATAATATATTGACTGCATTGACCTACAAATTCCGCACAAGTGCATACCTAAATGCAAACTATATTCTGTGGTAAGGGATTTGTTATAGATTGATAGATGCTGTAGTCAATGGAGTGGTTAAATTAAATATACCATATTTAAAGAAGCATAAGATGCTTAATTAAAAAACCTAATATTGTCTCATTTCTGTACTAATCATTCTGTAATAATTATAATTTAATCATATAACCTTATAATTAATGCCTGTGGTTTTGGATAGGAATAAACAATTTCCCCCTGGGATTAATAAAGTTTTCTGAATGTCCAATAAGCTCATTGTAGGTGTGAAGGTAAGTTGTCCACATACTTTTGGGCATATAATGTTTATATATCATATATATCATATATCCATATATCATACCTTTTGTGGTTCATTTTTGGACCAAGGGCAATTAACTTAATCCTAAACGTGCACACTATAGAGTTTATTCCAACATCCCTGGATATTTTAGGATACATTTATTTACTTCAACATTTTAGATACAAGTTATGCCCTTTTATGCCACAGGTTTTATAAAAAAATATTTTAACTTTGTTTTAATATCCACATCCTTAATGGTACAAGGCCCATCTCAAACATCTCTCTATTCCAGTTAACATGCTGGAAACTTGCTTATCTTTTTAAAAAATACCTATACCACTTGAATTCAAAAATAGGGAGATATGGAGGCAAATAAATGAAATATTGTCTGCCATAGGTAAAATATTTACAAATGTATTACACTATGTCTGTTTTTGTATGAAGGAAAAGCAGAACAACACCAGAGCTTTGTGATTGCAGGTGAAGGAAAGCGAATGATTGATACCACATTGGTGCAAAAATACTTTAAATTGCACAAATTCTGCACATTTTCTCTGAATTTTGAGGTTTCTGACAAAGTTTGGTGAGGTTAGGAACAATATTAATGCCCAAACATGGCTTCTGAGATGAGTTTTTTATTTTGAAGCTATGATAGGAAATATCAAGGACTGATATTGGTTACTAATATTGGATTTGAAACACAACAACAAGTGTAAGGCCATCAGCAAGTTTTAAAAGAGGAATTTTACAAATGTTTTGGAACTTCTGCGCACACACACACACACACACACACACACACATATATATATATATATATATTATTAGGGTTTTATATTCAGATGTATTCAGATGAGCGATTGCTAAGACTGCAGACTTATTGAAGTACATGCTTCAATGGAAAACTACATTCGGTTTCCTGTAGGAAAAGTGTATATTTGTACCTCGTCTCTAAATCACTGTCCTAAAAGTCTGGAGTGAAGACATGATGTATGGGGTCAGTGCAATTTAAAAATGATTATTGCGGTTAACTCAGTTGAAATTATATTCTCAGACATGTCTTTGAGGATACCACCCCAGTGGTATTGTCCGCATTGTTTATAAAGCTTTATTATGCTGATTGGCCTGAATTGCATTCAGAAAAATGTGCTTCTTCTGTTTTCATCTTAGATTAGGTCTTGTGCTCTATTTGTGCAATGCTTTTTCAAATCAGTTTTACACTATAGTCAGATGATTATAACTATAGTCAGTTGAATAGTTCATCAGTACAGTCTTGTTTTATAGGCATAGGCTTTCAAATAGTTTAGTTTCAATTTAGAGCCAGGGTGTAAAAGGTAGACCAAGCGTTATGCAATAATTATATTGACCACACTGTTTTAAGAGGACATTTGTTGAGTTTAAAGAATTCTGTCTTACTTCTTCAGTGATGTTGGACAGCAAAACTTGCAAATAATCTAATGAAATGTCTTATTTTAGACACAAAAAATTAAAACAGCAGTTCATTAAAGCAGAATATAGTTTTGATTAAAATTAGCTTGTACTCCTCCAATAACAGGGATTGGTATTGTGTCAATATCAGTAGATGTTGCTGCATTGGATATGGGCAGGGGAAAAAGAATGAATCTAATCTTGTTAGCAGATTTAGCCTGGAATAGCATACTGTGTGACGTGTTGTTATGTGTTGTTATTTCTTCCTGTGGATGATGGACTTTGTAGATGTGTTCACATACCTTTACACACATTTCCTAGTGTGGCTCTGCAAATTTTGGAGTATTTTATTTATTATTTTTTAAAAACCTGTTTAGTAATACTATTCAGATTGCATGCCACTAGCACAGCACCTGATAATTTGTGAATAATTGGCTGATCTTTGCACTTATTGACTTGATAACACAGAGTTAAACATGCGCTGTGCACATTTCTCAGTAAGACCCAGCTTCTTTGTTTAGGTCAGTGGTTCTTAACCTTGTTGGAGGTACCGAACCCCAACAGTTGCATATGCGCATTCACCAAACCCCTCTTTAGTGAATTTTTTTTTTCCTTCAAATTTTTTTATTTTTTGTTCAAAGAACAAAACCAACACAATTCTGCTGGTGCGAGACTAGAGTTGCAAATCATGCAGATAGGAGCTCACTCCCATCACGTTCTGTGATGCATGTGAATCTATGTTGTACACATTCGTCCGACCACTTTCTTCTTTTGCCTGACATAGTTTGTATAGATTAAAATATTAACAACAAAAAATCACACAAAGTACTACCACGACAGTGTTGACTACTGAGCGCAATAAATTCCCTGCAGCACCTGATTGGCCAAACAGTGTAGCATGATCATCTGCAGCCAGTGATGGCCAAGCGGTGTGTCTTCACGAATTTACACGATGATTCGGGTGTGTCCTGACCTCCGTGGCGGAGGCTCTGCCGAACCCCTGAGACCGATTCACCGAACCCCTAGGGTTCGATTGAACCCCGGTTAGGAACCACTGGCTTAGGTCAATATTAAACACATTGTGGAACAGTTTCAGAAAGTAAGCTAACAAACAGAACATCAGTCCAGAAATCAGCATTATCCACCTAGTATAAAATAATTTTCTGCAGCATTAATTGTCATTTGACAATTACTTAAATTGTTTGTCCGTATTACCTCGAAATACACATCTTTTGTGTTGGCTGATATGTTTCATCTTTAAATGATAAGTTTTCAGGTGCAGAAAAACTGGATAAGGACAGAAATGCAAGTCATTGTGGATTTTAAGTATGAAAATGAAGAATAAACACACTGTCATACAATCGGCATAAAAATGAGTGATTTACACTGAAGGCCCTGTAGACTACTGCGTTCTATAAGCAGCCTATTTTATTAACAGCTAGTTTTTTAGTTTTTTTAAATGAGAGCTGTATAGTAACCACATTTTAAAAATATTTAATCTTCCCTTATTTCACTTGCTGCTGTGTCATTCTTCTTTGACTTGTGCCTGTTTTCAAAAGGCATTTTAATTTGTCTGTTCTTTAACATTTGATGCTTAACACCGTAACTTTAAGGAATGTCCTTTACACCCTGAAGGGGTTTTTCAGAAGTGTCCATATGAAGATGGATGATTTAGCTTTTTTAACTTGGTATTCATGTGACCGTATGAGAAGGAAGGAGATTTGAATGAGAGAAACAGATGTTGCAGTACATTCCTTTTCACCAGAGTTTGTTGTCTGCCAGTATTGTTGCGTATATTTCAAACCTGCTGCTTTTTGAAAACAGCTGGTAAAGGAACGTCTTTTCTCATGGTGCGGTTTTGACCATTCTTTTTTCCGAAACATATAATCAGTGCTCAAAGAACACTGACCAACTTCATATTTCATAGCAAAGGCAGCACAATTAGTCCTGGTTAATTGAATTTTGGTCAGTGCAGTGTGTGAATCGCTCTAATTAGTCGTTATCTTTTAATGTAGCACTACTTGTCTGTTCCAACATAACAGAAAAAACTAAATACTGTGTACATAGTGAACATACTGTATATTGTGAAAATATTTTCAATTAACTACATTCACATACACATTCACTACATCTTCTGGCTTAACCTCATAAGACAGTTCAGCATTCTGTATTAGCATTTCTGCAAATTATAATTTCTGCAAAGCCGGTTAATAAAATAAAAAATATTATTAATAAATAAATATTAAACAATTGGTATTTTATTATATTTTAAAATGAATTAAAATTTCATTAAAAAGCTTTTTCTTGCTTTTAATTGATTTAATGTAATTACTTTCCTGTTTGTTTAATTTCATATTTATTTAAATGTTAAAACTACACACATACTACTTCCTACATGGTTAAGTCAAATTTTCATTATACTCTATTGGAGACGGTTTGGAGAATATATGAATGAATGAGTGAATGCTATTTTTTGAACCCAGACATGTTCAATGTGTTTTGTAACAAAGCCCTTGTTTACATATGCACTAGTACTTTAAAAATCGCACAATTTTCAGTGTGCATTGGCTTTTCGTCCAAGCACTTGGCAGAGTTTAGATTTTCATGAACTATGTTGTCAGTGTTGACATGTGATCAGTTTGAGTTTTTAGCTTGAAAGTCAGAATGTGCATCTTATTCTACTGTTACCCTGAACCAGCTCAGACTGCCTCCCAACATCTGAGTAAGAATTTCTTTCCTCTGCAGTCATTTTGCCTGATGTGAACACTTGACTTTGCTAAAAGTTGATTTAGCAAGTTGATTACCATGTGGGTCACTTCATTACCAGATCAGTCAAAATGAAGAAAAGTTTTTAGGAAATAACATTAGTTGGGAGCAGCCACAGACCCCATCACCAGTGTCCCAATGTTTTAGGTTCTTATTAGGTTTCTGGATTGGTAATAACATTTTCTCCAGGCTAGACCAGCATTGCTGTACTGTTAAAGTGATATTGCTGTCTATTTGTTTGACATGCTGTCCTCAGTACTTAAGAGTGCAGTTTTGCATTTTTGTGTGAAATGATTTTTTAAAATTGTGTAGACATGATTTGATTTATAATGAACAAATCAGATCCTTCATTTGAAAAATGTGTGTACATGTGAATGAGGCCTAAGCTAACAAATGGTGCTAATGGAGGTACTTCTTTAAAAAACGTGTTTTCCAAAAGTACCAATCTGTGTAAGACTAATGACACTCTAAAAAAAAGAAGGGAACCTTTTAAAAGTGCAGTTTGGTGCAGAGTGACTTTAAATTACAAAGAGATTGGATTATGTGGAATATGATTTATTGTTCTGTCTTCTTGTGTTTCTAGTCTAGACATATGATATTCTGTGAGCTGAACTGTTTCTTTGGCTGTATTTAGTAAAGAGATAAAACGTTTCCTGGATTCGCAGTCCACTACATTGCTGGGGACATGTCTGAAGTGCCAGCAGGCAAGTTTGCTTAACAGTGTGTGAAGCACAGTTGTAGTTGTGGTGAGGGGTAGTTGTCTGGGAAGCTAGCCAGCCCAGAAGCTGTTCAGCTACCTTGTGAATTTGGCACCTGTGATGAAATGGAATAGCTGTGTTGCATAGAGACGAGTCATATCATGATACTTTGAGAATTTTTTCTGATACTCAGTATGGTGCGTTATGCATTTTTCCATCATCTATTAAAATGGAACAAGTGAAAATGAGGCTGCAGTGTCGTAAAAAATATACAAATTATTAGTATAAATTGTTTATTCAGTGTTTCTCACATTAACAGTAAACTCACAAAGGTGAGACTAATTATGCTCTCTGAGATGAAACATGAAGAATAATGTTTTCTAAGTACTGATGATATCCCAATATGCTCAGAAAAACATATTGTGGCCACAATTTGTCACAATAACTTTAAATATCATTATATTGCCCTGCTCTAGTTGTGTAAGCTCTCCAATAATTTACCTAAATGCAAACTTATATTTTTACACTTTATTTTAAACCATACTGAATTCAACAGCCTTTTTATTCAGTTTATGGCGCTACAAAATTAGTTTACTTGGCTAATGTTACTGCACACTCTTGCAATTCAGTGCTATAGGGACAATAAAAAGGTTTTTTTGCCCTGATCTTAGCTGCAAAACTTTTTATTCTATGCATTTTGGACATAAACATTACAGATGTCCCCACATCTGAAAATAATGAATAAGTGAATTACCTGACTAGAATAAAATAATTTCATTCCATTTACATTTGCCAGGAACTGGTATTTTTTGTGCACAGCGAAAGTCCACTGGCCAGATTCAAAACAGCTGTGTAAAGCAAAGTTTATGTCATCAGCATAACAGTAGCTCTTTCGTACTAAGGTCACTTCACAGGTTATGCAAACCAAAACATCACCAGATATCACGTAACAACATCAGACATCACGTAATCGCCTGTAATGTGTTGAACGAACTCGTAATTCTTCTGAATTTGAGATTTGAAACCCCCCTGTCAGGTCATAGGCACTAGAAGCAGGTCTTGGGAGGACCATCACAGTTTTGTGTTGTCCCTGCTAACACAACAGATATATTGTCAAACAAATCAATTATTTTACTAAAATCATCATGTCAGTAGACTGCGGTGTTCACCCTGCTTAATGTAACTTCAGTGATACTAGAATCAGATATTCGACTGCTGCTATGTTTGTAAGACCTAGAGTTACTCAACCTGGCTGCAGCTTAATGAAGCTTAATGGAGGTGTTCTTATCTACTGTCTTTCAACCTGTGTTACAGCTTGTGATATGAATCAGTCCTCAACCTGTGTTTTGATAACTGAAATGCCAAAGTTGATCTTATCGCTGAGTAATTGGTTGATGCAGTTGAACAGGATGTTTGGTGTGTGCGCAATATGCAGGCAAGAGCAAGCTTAATTTAACTTTGTGGGCTCAGGCTTAACCATTGCTTTATTTAGAATTTACTTCAGCTTTTAAGTTGCTATTTTGATTGAAAATAGCTTAATGCTGTTGCACAGCATGTTGTACATTTGGTTCTGTAGTGCTGAACAGAAAAACTCTGGTCCTGGGGGACCGGTGTCCAGCACAGGTTGGTAGTTTGACACCCCTGCTTTGGAAAGTCCAATTATTATTTACTTTCTAGTTTGATTAACTTCAAATAAATGTACAATCTTGCATGTCAGTTATTGCCTTTCTAATTTCTGGCCAGTTTAGTATGACTATTGATAACAGGTGTCTTTATGTGCTGCAGTAGTTTATAAAATGTAGTACTCATCAGCCAAACGCCTATGGAGATGCTCCTGACCACCAACATTGAACTCTTATTATTAAAGATGCCTAATAAAGCATCATCTGACAGCTTTTTTCCACTCCCATGCACCCCCCACAGTCTGGCAGTGTTGGCTTAGATCAGATTACTGATCTAAGATAGACAAAATAGACAAACTGATTCCTTTAAGTGGATTTAAAACCAGACTGAAAGAAGTTGAGGCCAATTCCATTACTTGCTCATGTTTTGCATAGTTTGTCTGTACATTTTATTTTTCTTTTATGTTTTTTGTTTTGTATCTTAACTGTGAATTTTTTTTATAACTATTTTGTACTATTTGCTGTCAATCTTGGCCAGGACTCCCTTGAAAATGAGGTTTCAAATCTCAATGGGACCTTCCTGGTTAAATAAAAGTAAATAAAATAAAATAAAATAACTCAAGTACTGTACAAAATCTATCATTTTTAAATGCTTGCATTTTAAAGTTTAGATAACCCAATTGAACAAAAATGTACTAAAAGTTTTGAGTGTTTTCAGCCACAGATCATAATTCTACCCACTAGTGCACAAACCTAAATGTGCCATGAGTATGGAAGAATACAAAAATTGTGTTTCTCCCATTTATACATTTGAATTTGAGGTAGGATTGTGCCAAAAGTGGGTGCAGTTATTGGAAATGAGTCACAGTATGTATGCCATTTGGATCATTTAGTACACATGCGTTATGCTTGAAATGTGTACTCACAAGTAAAGAAGTGCACAAGCAAGATGGCTGTCGTAAAACTGGCTAGTTTTTGTTGTCAATCGATTAACCCTTAGATGCACTGCATTTTCTCCAGCCAGGGCACACACTTTGGTTTTCACACTTCTAAATAAGACTCTGACAGGCTGTAGTGTGACCTATACAGCCAAGAGTTTAGTCATTTCTAATAAACTGCTGTACACACAGTGAGAACCTGCGCTCTTGCTTTAGTAAAGCTAAAGTCAAAAGTTGCCTGATAAAAAGACTGAAAAGCAGAGCTGTGCTGTATAATGATATTTATCGTTATTGGTATAAACTGAAATTTTGGTTCTGCAGATTGTGATTACGGTTGGGTATTGCCACCATCTTCAATACAATACAATGCTTTGGCTTTATTTAGTTATTTGCATGACATACTATATCGTACACCCAATGAACTTCACACACCTTATTTTACATAAGTTCCAGGTCCACTTGTTCGGTGTGAATGTGACAGAGTTGTTTTGGAACTAAGAAAGCTCTGGTGTGAAAACGCCTCATGGTTCTAACATTCACACTACTTTATTTGCTGGCACCACACAGCTGTATTGCGCACTGCATCATATGGGATATTTATTTTTCCCATTACACCATTGGACAGCTTGCCTAAAAAGTTCTTAAACTGTGAACCACTGTTGGACTTTGTTTAATCATTAGTGTACACTTAGTGGATTCACTGTAATGGGATGTGAGAAACACTAAATATCATTTCTTTAGACTATGGCACTGCCAGATCTATTTCTTCATTTGTTTAATCTCTAAAGATGATGATATATTGTGACTTTTGGAATCTGAAAAATGTCTCGTGATATGATATTTTTGCCTTATCGCCCACATCTATTGAAAGGAGATCACTTAGTCTGTATATAGGTGACATTCTATTAAAGTTGGTCCTGAAGGCTGGTGTTCTGCACAATTTGGTACTTCCCTTCCTCAAACACACTCCCTGAACCTGACAATTACCGGGTGAGTCTTACCAGGTGTGCTTGATCAGGTAAATCACCAACCTGTGCTGGAAACAGGCCTTTCAGGACCGGAGCTGGACACTGCTGTATTATTGTCTTGTATTAGCCGAGTGCCTGCTTGTGTGTCTGCAGCAATTAAATCATTGTAATATACAGTCATGGCCCAAATTATCTGCACCTCTATTATCTTCTCTCGCAAAAGACTATTGCAGTTACAAATGTTTTGGCATGTACAAGTTTGTTTCCCTTATGTGCATTGGATCAACACAAAAAAGTAGAGAGAAAAAAACAAATTTGACATAATTTTACAAAAAACTCAAAAACTGGGCCGGGCAAAATTATTGGCACCTTAAAATTTGGTTGCACACCTTTTGGAAAAAAATAACCGAAACCAGTTGCTTCCTATAACCATCAACAAGCTTGTTGCATCTCTCAACTGGAATTTTCAACCACTCTTCTTTTGCAAACTGCACAAGGTCTCTCAGATTTAAAGGGTGCCTTCTCCCAACTGCAATTTTGAGATCAGATTCAGATTCATTGCTAGCCTCTTCAGAACTCTCCAGTGCTTTGTATTTAACCATTTCCGAGGGCTATAGAGGTATGTTTGGGGTCATTTTCCTGCTGAAAAACCCACCACCTCTGATGCAGACATAAATTTCTGACACTGGGCCCTACATTGCACCCCAAAATCTTTTGGTAGTCTTCAGATTTCATGTTGCCTTGAACAAAGTCAAGGTACCCAGTGCCAAAGCAAAAAAGCCCCAAAATAACATTGAACCTCCACCATGTTTGACTGTAGGTACTGCATTCTTTTCTTTGTAGGCCTCATTCCGTTTTCTGTAAACAGTAGTCTGATTTACCAATAAGCTCTACTATGGTCTCATCTGTCCAAGATGTTCTCCTAGAAGGATTTTACTTCCTTAAGTACATTTTGGCAAACTCTCCAGTCTGGCTTTTATATGTTTCTGTGTCTCCTGGATCTCCTGACAAAGCGTTTAGTTTCCTTCAGATGTTGACAGATAGGCCTCATTTACACTGCAGGTCTTGAAGATCAGTTCCGATATGCTGCCTATATCCGATTTTTTTTGACCTTCTGTTTACACGCGTTTTAAATTGTGACCCATATCCGATTCGTCTGTTTACAGTTGCTATAGCAAAGTGGCGTTGTTACAATATACTTGGTGCTAGCTCTGCGATGTCGCAAAAATAGTAAAATAACCGCATGATTTTGAAGCGGAGACGAAGGAAATTATTGCAGCCTGCGCATGTTGCCGCTATTTTGGCTTCGATCATTCAGAGGAAGCTCTGGGTGCGTGAGCGATCTCATGATTGCTCT
>JBBIGC010084700.1:0-10300 GCA_037576955.1 Lepidarchus adonis
TAAGAACACCTAAAATGACAGAACAGCAATTGCCTTTGGAAAGAGGGTGTTTCATAAGACACTTCAGCCGCTTCAGTCTCTTCACTATGAGGGGAAAGAGGAAAGGCCTGAAGGTCATGCTTTCACTAGAGTGTAAAAGAGCCACTTCCTGTAGCAGAGAATGCTTGCTGCAGTGCTGACCTAACTGCACAGGTAGCATAATTTCAGCTCAACTGCTAAAAAGCACTTGCAAAACAGACACTCGCATAACTACATTTACAATCAGACGTCTATGATGCACCCATGAAACTGCACAGATATTTCACAACTGTGCCAAAAAAGTGAATGAATAAATGAATGAATGAATAAATAAATTAATAAATGGTAGATAATGGACCCTGTTAAAAGTTTTGTTTACATAATATGAAGGATAACATAGCTGTAAATAGTAATTTTTGTTCTCAATCTAAATTTACATTTAGCATTTATTTATTTGTCTGACACTCATGTTGAAAGTGACTTCCACACACAGGAACAATCAAGCATTAATTCAGACAGGACAGCACTGATGTGAGAGCTACAAAGACGTTCAACACTTTCCTCTTAGTCATAAAATACAGTGCAAGTGCTACAACAGTGCAGATGGCAAGGGCTACAAAGTTACTATCTGAGATGCTAGAAATAACACATTTTATATTAATCATTAAGTGCTTATAAGCAAGTCTATACAGCCGGTGCTACAGCATGAACAACACAATCTATTACTCTACTCTAATCTAGTAGTAGAGGTAAAAGAGTCCAGGACATTCCCCTTTGTTTTTAGATTTTACAACATCAGCTATAATTATGATTTGCTGAAGAAGTTAAAAGGATTACAAGACGTTCTACAGCATTACTAAAAGCAAGACGTAATTACAGAACTTTAAATTACACATTTGCAGGTAGCATGAACAATGAATAGGAAACAATTGTGTAGATTGATTGTAAGTAGGTATCTGTTCAAAGTCAAACTCAAAGTAGATTGTTGGGCTTCGATACTGATTACTTGATGATTACTTGACTGACCATCATTATGGCCCATGTGTACACCTGGAACTGCTGACGCTCTTGTACCTTTGAAAATATCGTCCATCGTTGGGATCTCCTGCTCACCTGACCTTTCATGTACTTTCTATGCCTCCTATGCATATTCTAGACATGGTTGATTAGCTGATGCGGCCACTCTAAACTGGGATTCTGATCATTAGAAACGAATTATTGACGGAAAGCCTAGGTTCATTCATTAAAAGAAGCAACAATAGTTGAGACATTTCCCGTAAGCTTTGAAATCTCTTGAATGAGTTGTATTTTAGTTTTGTTAAGACAAAACAGTTTCCTCTTTGTGTTCAGGTTGTCAGTGAAAATTAAGTTTTAGTGATGGTAGGGTTGTAGGCAGCCTGCTGTCCCAGTCATTATTGTAGCACTCCTCCAAGATGGGTGGACCTTCCACCTGGAAGGGGGCAGGGTCAGCTTAAGGGATTCAAACGCAGTATGAACACCTGAAAAACTCTCTGGCTGGACCTGACCAAGGTCTGACCTTAAGGAAGGCTTCACCATCTTCATCTTCTAAACAAAGACAAAGTCATCTAAAATGTTAAAGCAATTAGAAATACCAAGAGTTTGTGTAGGTAGAATGTTATCTGCTTTCCCAGTACAAGTTAATGTTAAAACAAATAAATAAATAAAATCTGTTCTGTTTGGGTCTCAGAAAAGGCCTGATCTGCAAAAAGGCCTCACCATTCACCTTCTTCAAACAAAGACAAAGGAACAAAGGAAAAGCCAGCGCAAGCTTAAGCCAAGCTAACCTGAATGAAGCAGGTACTACGAAGCATCCAGAACATTTCGACTGAACCAGCAGAAAAGCTGCAGACACAACACAAGTTGCAATTTCCTTTATTGGATGAAAATTTCTGAACTGTGACTTTAGATGAAATTTCCCAGAACTGGACAAAGTCTGTGTCTAAATCTACCCTCCAAGTTCCTACCTGAATGAGAGGATGACTTTAGATGTTTACAAGACATCTAAAAACGAGACTGAACTTTTAAATCTGGGCATCGCTTAACTTAGCATAGCATTCAGAACAAAAGATGTATGCTTAAACTGCAATTGTGTTCATGTCTCAGTTTAAACTCTATAAAACAAGCACATTTTATGTTAAACCCTGAAGAATAAGATTATGAGCACAGCCTAGATCTGTATCTTTCCATTCAATCTATCTGCTGTAAATAACAAGTAAATGCTCAGTGCTCCTGAGAATTTACTAAACTTTACTAAACAATTTTAATATCACTTTAAATGTTTAAATCCTTATTAACAAGTAAAAGCCTGATTAAAAGCAATCTGCTATTCATTAACATACAGAGCTACTGTTGGAGGAAAGAACCTCCTCTCGCACCAAAAACATGGATTGCCCGTAAAGATGCATTGTCCTCAGCTCCAGCCAGACACCCCTTCAGATGTGAAAGCAGCCTGTCCACACTCTGAGGAAAGGACACTGAGAAGAGAGGAGCCAGCTTTTATAACTTCCTGGGAAAAGCACACAGGACTTTTGATTGGCCCAAATAGTTAGCAAGGTGGCTGGGCTAATTTGTTGACATTCCTGGAAAGAAGAGAGAGTGACTGCTAGCGCTGAGCTAAAGCTATTATTTCAAAACAAAGCTTTGTTCATACTTTAGAGGCACAGGGGGCTAGCGGTGGCTAGGCTAACACTAACAAGCATTTTGGTGTTTTCTCTATAAAAGCCCGGACTAGTTGAGGAGACTTTGTGAGTCTGTCTGGTAATGACATGCAGTCATGCTGACTCTCACCCATCAGGCTCTTTGGGGAAGGCTTCTGTTTAACATGGTTCATCTGTTTAAATGTAACTGCTGAGAAACTGTGAGTAAAAGATTCTTCTGTTTAATATCAAAATGCTCTTCTGACTCATCCTTTGTGTGGAAAATCATTATTTAGATAATAGATTATTAATGTCAAACCTCATGCAACTTTAAAAGTCCTTCCCGTTGTATGAAGAAAGGTTTAACCCTTTCTCTGAAAGCTTGAGAAGGCAGCCTCACTCATCGTGAGGTGTCAGAGCAGAAACTGTTTAGGAATTCATGGATTATAGTAGATATAGTCCTATAAACGTTAACACTACGTTGAGAAAAACCTTCCTTTGTTCACTGAAGAGAAACAATCGCAACTGTCATCCTGACCATTTAAACTCGGCGCATTTCTCCCCTAATTTCAATTCACATGGCACACGTGTTCTCTCTCAAGTGCACATGTGAACACAAACACATTCATGCACACACACACACGTGTGAAACCAACTTCAATGTAATTATACTGACACTGTCTGATGGTTTAATTTGTTTAACTGGTGTAAATAAACTTCATTTGGAATGCTGGTTGTGGCCAAAACTATCTTAAAGAATTCACAATTATTAAATAACTTCAGAACTCAAAATATTAATATAGCCTTCTTTAGAAAATTAATGATACTGATATATTTGAGATTTATTTATTTTATAAACCAATTTTTGTTGGCAAATCGAGGACGAACCATATAGGATGCGAAGATAAATAGCTGATACTATCAGCTCATCAGTGGATAGTAAAAAAAAGAGAAAAAAAGGCCAAAAGCCTCTTAGAATTATAGGTTAAAAGCCTGTGAGGGTGGAGGAATGTCTCCAAATTTTGGCACAAATTCCATAGGCAGATAACTTTTATTAGCTTTTGCAGCTATTATTTCTTTATGGTTTCATATGTTGCTCAAAGCTATAGGCCTCTAGCTGATGCCACTGCTATAAACTGAGAATCTTTTTCCTCTATCTTATTGATGTCTGTTATCAAGCAGAAGTGAATGGGTTCCCCATTTAAGTCATGTTTCTAAGGTTTCGTTCTCCATTGTCACTATTGGCTTGCTCATTAGGGACTCGGTCCAAGATTCTGTAAAGCTATTTTGTGACAACTTTATAAATAAATAAAACTGATTTTACTAAAGGAAGAAAACAAACCTGAACGCCCCACATGCCCCTGTCAGAACGACTCCATTAATCATAACATTAAGAAGAAGCACATCAAACTTCTTTCTGGGTGGGCCACAGCTCTGCAGAGACGAGCATTCTCCCTCTTTGAATGATCTAAATTCATAAAGGCCTTGCTAATGAGTTGTAGCGTTAAATCAGATGTTTTGAATGAGTGAAACTTAATCAACCCTGACGTTATGTAAAGTATATGCTACTTTCCCTCCATCCACATGGACTTCCCCCATTTTTTGTCTTTGGCACTAGGTAGCACTGCCAACTCTGAAGGCACAGCAGACGACAGCTAATATTTATGTCCGTCTATGCCGACATGCCATATGTTTGCTTGACACAGGGCGTGATGCCGGCAGAAGCTGTGACACTTACAGGGCCAGCTGTGAATGTGGCCTGTTCAAAGCAGGGTTAGGGCCAAGCATGGCAGGGTGGTACAGAGGGGGTCTGTGTTACATGCACAAAGCACTTCTTTCAGGTGAAGGTGGCCTATTGCCAGCAACTGCCACAGCTCAGCTACCTGTGGAAACCTTCCCTAGAGACCGCGGAGTCCCCAACCGGACATTTATAAAGCCCTCAACACGCCACCTTTCCTGTTGGTGGCCTCAAAGCTTATCAGCGTTCTTTGAAATAACAGTAATGGGCTCACTTGAGTACTTGCCAGAGCTGCTTTAGTAACTATTCAACACACAGAATTAGCCACAGCACTTAGCAGCAGTGAGGCCGATAAGGTCTGTATTACAAGTTTAAATACATGATGGTACTACAAACAACAAAAACACAATGACTCTCCTGCTTCAGTGGAATAAAGTGCCAAGAAAATCCTCCATAAAACACATTTAGATGTTTGTCACATCCAGATAAATGTTCAGGTTTGCTAACAATAAACAGCTAGGTACATTATTAACTGTTGAATTAGTTTTCCACTGATTTGCTTGTTCTATGGACCGAGCAAGGTTAAACATTTCTAGAGCTGAAGAGAAATACTCTCACCCTTCTCATTTTCTCTTAAGCCTCGTCTGAGCACCTCACACAGGAAACGAGCACAGAGAGCAGAGACGTTAATTTAAAGAAAGCGTTTTAACTGCGCTGAGCACAGCATTTACATGTATTTTTGTGCTGACCTTGGGTGAGCGTCATAAGACTGACTGGCTTTGTGCCTGGAAGCGCAGCATTCAATCTCACGCTACTGCAGGGGTCCTGCCAGACTCCCCAGTATTCTCTCGTCATTGCAAGGGCCATAGCTCACTCTCTCAAGTGGAAGAACATCCATTTTCACCTTACAAATACAAGTACAAATCCCATATCATGGTACCGTTAACAAACACTGCTCAAAAAATAAAGGGAACACAAAAATGACATCCCAGATCTGAATAAATGAAATATTCTTATTAAATACTTTGTTCTTTACATAGTTGAATGTGCTGTGGTGCAACGTGATGTTGGTGGATGGAGCGAGACATGATGTCCCAGATGTGCTCAATTGGATTGCAGGGCTCTGGCAGTGTTCCTCCTGTTCCTCCTTGTACAAAGGCAGAGGCAGCGGTCCTGCTGCTGAGTTGTTGCCCTCCTACGGCCTCCTCCACATCTCCTGATTTACTGGTCTGTCTCCTGGTAGCACCTACATGCTATGGACACTACGCTGACAGATACAGCAAACCTTCTTGCCACAGCTCGCATTGATGTGCCATCCTGAATGAGCTGCACTACCTGAGCCACTTGTGTGGGTTGTAGACTCCGCCTCCTGCTACCACTAGAGTGAAAGCACAGTCAGCATTCAAAAATGACCAACATTTTTTTTTGTTCATGTTTAGAATTTCATAAGGAGTGTAGTCAAAGCGAGGGTCGCTTGACAGTTTCTTATCTGCATTACTGGCATGTGAGGCACAAATACTGTAAGGGCTAAAAAATGCAAATAAATCTTGAATCATGTTTACTGGGTGCTATGAGCATCTAATCAAATGATCTTTGAGTTTGTTTGACAATTCCAAGCCTTCACACAACCCAGTCAAATATTTTCAGGTAAAACAAAAAAATAAGTCTTTATTTATCTTATATCAGGAGATATAGCAAAGCAGACCATAATAACAATGGGTTACAATGGCATATGCATTTATTACTTACACTTTTTAAAAAGTTACTTAAAATTAAAAAAGGCTCTTCGCCTTCTCTTAATAAACTAATCATTGAAGGAAATTCTAGGTCCATCCACTAAAAGTTGTTTTTTCTATGGCATCCCTCTTTTCTTTGAGGCGGTTCCCCTAAGCTTTGCCTATGCATTTGAAATCTTAAGAGCTGAAACATGTTCATGGTCTTGGCCATGGTGGAGGTTGGAGTCTGACTGTCTGAAGGTGTGGACAGGTGTCTTTTATACAGAAAACGAGTTAAAACAGGTTCTATTAATACAGATAACGAGTGGAGGATAGAAGAGCTTCTTAAAGAAGAAGTAACTGGTCTGCGAGGGCCAGAATTAGCTGAAAACAGTTTTCTGTTTAGGGTTTCAGTGATTATTAGGTCCATACTTATGTAACAGGATTTATCCAATCAATGGACAGTAAATAAAAGAAAAACAAAGGCCAATAGCCTGTTAGAATTAAAGTGTAATAGGCTCCGAGGGTTAAGGTTTATCTTCAAATTTTGGCACAACCCCCTGCGCTGGTAATAGCATTTTGTAGCTATTATTTCTTCATGGCTCTGCTTAGGCAGCCTGCTTTGTCATTTGATTACATGACCACAAATAACTCCTGACATTTACACACAGAATACAATTCATTTCATATGCCAAATTTAAATAGAGTTTCCTTTAAAGCCTCTCACTGTCAAGTTCTTGGCCCCTGTATGTGGGGGAGGGGCTCTACTTACAAAACTGTTAACAGATCCAGCAACTGCAACCCCTCCATAATGACCAGCGGGGTGAAGACAAGTGAGTCACTGAAGATTAGAGATAGTGAACTGAACCTGGACAATTATTGGGAACATTTCTTTCCTGTTGCCAAGGCAACCATGCCACTATGTATGTATCCCTCCACTCGCACTGATGGCAAAAAGAGGGGGAGAAAAGAAGGTGAGGACTACATACAAACCTCTCATTGTGAAATTCAGTAGTTTCAGAGAAATTTGATTTTGAAAAAATTTTGGTGAAATTACGTGATGCTTTCTTTCAGGTAACACTAGGAATTCAACCATTAAATCATTTTGGTATTTCTACGCATCCCAATTTCTTTATTTCCAATAAACTGTTTTAAAGTTGTTTCTGCATGGCGAAAAAAAAGGGGTTTTATAGGAAAAACAAAGTGGCTCTAAAACAGCTTGAGCAGAGAGCGGGAAGACAATAGCTTGCACTGATTGAGAACACCAGATGTCATCCACATGGGCCTCAGATGCACTAGCTCACATCTTAACACATCCCAGAAGAACAAAATCCATGCACAGCAAACCAAAAACATGATTTCTCCAACAACGTGTGTGTATATTCAACCAGATCAATCTCATTCGCTCAGACATGATGTTGGGCATGGTTGCATCGCTAGAGCCATCACTAGAAATAAAAAAGCTATTTTGGCAAGTGGCCCCATCCTGGGGAGAGTGGGCTAGTTCCCAGCTGGTTGGGAAGGGAGAGGCTGGTGTTGAAGAGAGTGTTATTCCAAGGAAATGATGCCATGTTACAAAGGGGGAAGGGAAAGAAGGGGCTCCTGCTGAGAAGCAGCCACTGCCTGAGATGGAGGAACGATCAAACTGCTTAAGTGTCAGACACCTCACTTGGAAACACAAAGATTATTCCAGCAGCATGAAAAATTGCCTCAGGTGGTGTTTTGGACACTAAACAAACAATTAGCACAATGCATGTTACCGAGCTGAAGTGACAAATTACAGATTTTTGCACAAAAGCAACAGCTCTGCTGCTTACTGAGATTCTGAATGCAAAAATCAGATGTTCTTAAATCAGATTTGAGCCACTTAATGCTACAACAACTATATATCCAACAGGAGTTCACATTTAAATTGAAAATGAATGAAAATTAAAAACTGACATATAGATATAGATATATCTATAGATATAGATATATATATTCACATAAAATACTAATTCAGTGTAGGCAACTTGGGCAAGAAATACTGGGTCTAAGTAAGAAAGAGAAAAAGCAAAAAGCTTATTTAAGCAGCAGTAAAGCTGGTATAGGCACTTACTTCCTGTGAAGGCGATCCACCGTGCATACTTTGTGGCTTCTCTGCGCCAGTGTGACGCCACCAACAGGCCGCAGGTGACTGTGAGGGAGATGATGCCCATGATGATGAAGAACAGTGTGGTGACCCACTCAGGAGGCAACCGAGGAGGGATGCAGGTTCTTTCTCGCCCGTGGATGGTCTGACACTGCCTCACCAAACCCACAGTCAGAGCTCCTGAAACAACCCAGCGAAAACGCATGAATTATATACAGTGCTGTTAACACCAGAATTACAGAGGTACTGACTGACAGCAGGCGGAGACCAATGTATATTGTTCAAATGCAATTGAAATGGTGGATATGTTCTAATGATCAATAATAGAGGTTTCACATGATATTGTTTATAATCATCAAACTTGGGTGTCCTGAAGGGATTTGATCATTAATCAAAAGTTTTAAACTGCCCATATCAGTTTTCTCGAACACTGCATTCTAAAAGTTAGTGATAACTGGTCCTAACTTCAGACAAACTCTGAAATTCTTCTCAAACACACATTGGTAAATGTTTTAAAGCTCATACCTTTGTGACAAATAGTAGTGTGTGGTTGATTAAGAAAACCATTACCTACAATTTGTAGCCAAAGTAAGAACAAATAAAAATAACCGACAAAGTCAGTTGTTTTTCTGAGCAAGGCCACAGATATTTTTGCGCTCTGAAGTGCTTATGTTATTTTAATGTTCTTTACACAGGTTCTTCACACTCACAACTCATTTACTTAAATGGCTCTTCACCCAGCAGCTGAAAGGGTCTCGGGAGAACCAAAAATAGTTCTTTATTATGCAGAATGTCATTTCTGGCATTTATTTTTTCTTTAAAGCTTTATCCATTAGGATAAATGATGCGTTAATTAGATTTGCTTTTGTCAGGTGATATATTTATTTTTATTAAAAATATTAATGGAGTAACACAGTGCTGCAGTGGTTAGCGCTGTTGCCTCACAGCAAGAAGAAGATCCTGGGTCCAGTTCTCGGGTCGGCCACAGGTGCTTTTTTGAGTTTGAAGCTTGTGTTTGTGTGAGTTTCCTCCGGGTGCTCCAGTTTCCTCTCACAGTCCAAGGGCTTGTGAATTAGGTTGACTGGCTACTCTAAATTGCCCATAGGTGTGTGTGTGCGTGCGTGTGTGTGTGTGTGTGCGTGTGTGTGTGTGTGTGTGTGTGTGTGTGTGTGTGTGTGTGTGAGAGACAGAGAAAATGGTTGTCTGTTTCTGTGTTGGTCTGCAATGGGGTGGCCTCATGTCCAGGGTGTAGCCAGCTGGGATTGGCTGCAGTTTTCCAATTATCCAAAATGAATAAGTGAACTGGACTGAATGAGGAATGAATGAATAAAAATATGAACTCAAAATAAAACTCAAGAAGCCAAACTGCTTCAGATTTCTAAACATACACAGTGTAAAAGTATCCAGGCGTCCTTTTCTAAATTAGTGAACCGGAATACTTTAGGATGCACCCATTGCTGACGTGCACAATTCTAAACACACGTGGACAATTTAATTTAAGGTCACAATGCCCAATGTAAATAGTCAGATAGAGGGGTATATATACCATCAGCACTGTGCTGTGCAGGAATGGAATTATGTTTTTTGGAGTATTGGAGCTCCACCTCTATACCGTTGGGATGAGCTGGAATGGCGTTCAGTTCAGAAATAAACATTCAACTTTATTATGTGACTTTGTTAATGCTCTAGTGGCTGAATGCAATCAAATTCCACAGCAGCATTTGAACATCTAATTTGAAGTCTTCACAGAACATGAGCGGATGCTACTGCAGCATTGGGGTTCGAACTCCCTTTTAATTCTTGATTTCTGCAAAAAAAAACTAGATGAGAAAGAATAATTTGTATATATATCGTATATATCATATTTAGAAAACACTGACCTGTGACCATGAAGGATTATAGTGGTTTAATGAGAACTGATGAACTTATTTAACAACCCTCTTCTGTTAGATTTGCATCAGAGTATTAAGTCAAGTCAAGTCAAGTCAATTTTATTTATAGAGCGCTTTTTACAACTGACATTGTCACAAAGCAACTTTAC
>JBBIGC010084737.1:0-10298 GCA_037576955.1 Lepidarchus adonis
TGTATAACAATAACCTACAGCACAGCAGAAAAATATAATCGCTCTACCTTTCAGGCTAAGATGCAGGAACACTGCTTTCAGTCGGATCTGGACAGTTCACCCAGTCTTCAATAAAGTTTTCAAGTTTGGGCGTCTGCTTTTATTACCTCTTTTTGGACTGAGCCAGTTCTTCACGCTGGTGTCTCCAGCGTTTCGCCATTAATTCATTTATGCCAAGGGTACGTGCAGTAGCTCTGTTTCCCTCGTTTAGAGCCAAATCGACCGCCATTAATTTAAAAGCTGCATCATATGCATTTCTTTGGTTTCCCATAATGAGGGTTTGTGAATGAAAGCTTCCTTTACTCCTGTAATACCCGTCTCGCTCTTGCTAATCTTTTTTTGCAGTAATTCGTACCGCCCTACTTTTACCACTCTTTTCCCCCGTGACTGTGTCTCTGATCACATGCCTTTCTGCCAATCAAAGTAGTGCCGTACAACAGCGGAACAAACCAAAATAAATGCCCTTACGATATCACAAAAATCAGAAAAACTCCCAGAACTCCCAGAAAAGCTGCACCGGATTATAAGGCGCAGGTATTATAGCTTGTGCAAAAAGTAGCGGCTTATAGTCCGGAAATTACAGTATATAGTATACACAATTTTTTGATAAGATCTTCTTTTCCCTGAACTGGACTTCAGATCTACACTGTGTTAAAGGCTTCATTCACAGTGTGAACAGAAACAGCAGTGTGTCTGCCCATCACTCCGGATTGCTGTTTCATCATAACGCCTCATTCTGAGCAGATTATTTGTGTTGGTTTTTACACATTAGCGCTTTTCAGCTCCAGGCTTGGAGAAAGCTCTGTGTGAGGATTCAGTTATGTTTAGAGAACATGTTCCTCCTTTATTCTTGTCTTGCTTGTAATTAAGTCCCACAGACATAATACACGTGTATTCATCCAATTTTCATATGTTTATATGCTAGTGCTTTTGAATATGTGGGCGCTAAAGTGCCATGAATGGGGGTAAATAAGTTTGATATCATCCGCCTTATTCAGTAAGCAGATTTGTCTTAGTAATTATTTTAAACATTAAGCGAATAGGTTGCCAAGCTGGCTGAACTGGTCATCTCAGCTATGTTCTAAAACGAAAGGAGAAAAAGATCAAACAAGGGTCTCAAATCTATAAATACTGTTTAGAATAAAATAAAATAATATTATAATATGTTGAATATTATAGAAAAGAGAATATTTCTGTATAATTAAGTGGTTAAGATTTGCAGAAAGTCATTGAGTGGGTTTGGTGCTGTTCTAGTGAAGCAGTGTTAGAATTGGACTCGGTGTACAATTGTGGCCAAAAGTTTTGAGACCGTGATATTGTAGTTCTAATTGGTTTTCACAAACTTTCCCACTTCTGTTTTTTTAGGTCTTTTTTGTCAGATGTGTCAAAGGAATACTGACTTATAATTACAGCATTTCATATGTTTCAAATGCTTTTATTGGAAATTACATTAGGTTTATGCAATACAACATTTGTAGTGTTGGCCCTTCTTTTTCAAGAGCTCTGCAGTTCGCTCTGGCATGCTGTCAATCAACGTCTGGGCCAAATCTTGACTGATAACAGACATTATGATACATTCTTGCATAATCAATGTTTGGAGTTTTTGTCAAAGTTTGTGGGTTTTGTTTGTCCACCAGCTTCTTGAGGACTGACCACACATATGGGATTAAGGCCTTGGACCCAAAATGTCATTGTTTTTTTCCATTTAGTTTTCACTTTTCACTCCCTCATGCTGGAAACACTGTTTTTCTTCACTAAACTGAGGATATTTTTGCACCGTTCTGGTTCTGTACGTTTTCCAGGTCGACCACAGGTGCCTTTCTGTGTGGAGTGTACAAATTCTCCCCATGTTTTTGCGGGTTTCCTCAGGGTGCTCTGGTTTCCTCCCATAGTCCAGGGGCTTGAGGTTTAGGTGGACTGGCTACTCTAAGGTGTGTATGTGTATGTGTATGTATATGTGTATGTATATGTGTGTATGTGTATGAATGGTTATCTGTCTCTGTGTTGCCCTGTGACAGTTTGGCCTCCTGTCCATGGTCATCTGGGCAGTTGGGATCAGCTCCAGCTTCCCCAAATTAGATAAGCAGTTTGGAGAAAGAATGAATGAATGAATATATTAAATACCAAGTTCAGTGATGGTTTTCCATTATAAACAAAAAGCTTTTCTGAACGATATGAATACAGAAGAAATAAAATAACCCACTACCATCGACATGACTCGCTTAATTAAAAGCTTCATTAACGGATTAGTCAGTCAATTTGCCGCAACCTTAGAGCAGACTACATTAACATGACATGATGTGTGGGCAGTGAGGAAAAGCAGTGGGCGATGGGAGAGAGGAATTAAAATGTTTGTCTCAGTGTAAATGCAGGTAACCACAAAGGAAAGAGCATTAGATTTAGAGAATTAAATTTTTCTTGCTTTTTTAAATATTTAAAATTCTTAAATTGTATTTTATTGTTTTTTCTTCTGTTGCTGCACCGCTGCTTGGCTGGAGCACCCACAATTTAGTTGTACTCCTGTACAATTACAATAAAAGCCTATTCTATTCTATTCTTCTATTCAAAGAGATCTATTACACCAATACACTTAAATGCAAATCTAAAGCAACCAACATTAAACATGGAGTTAAGTGCACAAGTTTGGTGGTCATTAGTGGTCATAGTTTTTTTTGCAGATATTCTGTGTGTAAATATGTCAAGTCAATTTTATTTGTATAGCGCTTTTTACAGCCTGTACATGACATTGTCACACAGTAGCTTTACAGAATCTGGGTCCCGGCCCCTAACGGGCTGGCCAAAGTTAAAACTCCCATAACTGTAGGAAGAAACCTTGGGAGGAACCAAGGCTCAGAAAAGGAACCCATCCTCCTCTGGTCGACACCGAATACTAATAACAGTCAAAAAATATATATACAGTGCAGCAAAAAAGTATTTGCAGCCACTGATTCTGCAGGTTGTCCCACTTAAAAAGATGAGAGTCTGTAACTGTGAGAGACAGAATGTAAAAAAAATCCAGGAAATCACATTGTATGATTTTTAAAGAATTAATTTGAATAATGATGAAGAAAATAAGTATTTGGTCAATAACAAAAATTCACCTCAATACTTTGTAATGTGACCTTGGTTGGTCTAACGTTTCCTGTAGGTCTTCACCAGGTTTGCACACACTGTAGCTGCTATTCTGGTCCATTCCTCCATGCAGATCTTCTCAGGAGCTGTGATGTTTTGGGGCTGTTGCTGGGCAACACAGACTTTCAACTCCCTCCACAGATTCTCTATTGGATTGAGGTCCAGAGACTGGCTAAAACACTCCAGAACCTTGAAATGCTTTTTACGTAGCCACTCCTTCGTTGCCCGGGTGGTGTGTTTGGGATCATTGTCATGCTGGAAGATCCAACCATGTTTCATCTTTAATGCTCTCACTGATGGAAGGAGGTTTTTGCCCAAAATCTCACGATATCTCACAATACATGCACACAAAATGTAACTTCTGCATTTAATCCATCACACATGGAGCAGCAGGAGATTACTTTACTTGGATCTTGCTCAAGGGAACCACAGTGGTGCCTGGACTGGGAACCTACAACCCCCGTTTACAAAGCCAGGGTCCTAACCAGTAGGCTGGACTATGCAGAAGTTATGGCAAATTTGATGTTTATTCCTTTTTTCCAGCTTGTGGAGTAAAATGTGTTCTCTGTAAAGGTTGTGCTCTTATTTTCTCTTGAAAAACCAGTTAATCATGCCGTTTGAATGGAGGTGTTGGAACTTTTTTCCCCTACAATTGGGTCTTGGCCCATCAGCTTCACATGGGATAAGCGGAAAATTGTGGAAATGAGATTTTTCAGTGAACCGTTCCTTTAAACTCATCATAAAATAATACCACATCCAGTTTTCACAGGCGGATACGATGATGATGGAGGTTATTGAGGCTGCCAGGAACGAACCTGGCAACATTCTCTGTTGCAAAATAGCATAATTCTTATTCCCTCCTTTGCTGTGTCATATACTAGTCATTTTGGAGTCCTGTATTCAAGGTGTTTAAAGCTGTTTTTGATTAAAAATGAAAAAGAAAGTCAGCATCACTGATTTATCATAAATAAAAACCAAACAAAACATAATGCTAGTCAACCGATTACAGGGTTTCCCCTATGCACATAGGAATCACATGGGGCACTATTTTTGGAAGTGACACCAAAAAAGTGTAATCAATTTACTTTCCAAATCCACTGACCAAAAAATAAAGAACTAAGCAAGTAAATGTCAGTCAAACCTATGAGCTTGAATATACTCAATTCATTGGGTTTTTATTTGTGCTCTGAGGAAACAAGCATTTCTGTAGCGATATACATTGTGTTCCGTGTTCAAATCGCAGCCCATCCAACAATAAATGCAGCATGAACTTTTTTATATGGAAATTGTGTTAGTGCTCCATAGTGCTATGACCATCAGGGAAGTGCGCACACACACAAAGTAAAAACGGGGTCTGGTTTTAATGATGCGAAAAGTGAAACTACCTTTAGTAAAATGCTCAGAAAAGTGCACTACAGAGCCTCAGGTGGGTGCATGTCTCCCTCTGGTGGACTGACAGAGGAATGGCCCCAGGGCATTACACACGCAGACGCTTTTGTAAGGGGTTTCAACTTGCACTGAAATTCGACTCACAATGAAGAACGGAATCTCATCGTAATCTGAGGAATGTATTAAAATTAGTAAGATATAGTTGAGGAATTTGTTGAAACAGCAACTCTGATTGGGCAACTTCCAGTCCTGATGGGGAAGGAGCTCAGTAGATATTTATATAATGTTTTTCTACAGTTGTATCCACCAGAGATGTCTCCAAAAACCCAAACTTACAATGTACTGCTTTAAAATCCTCCTGTGAAATACACAACTCTACATTACATTAGATCATGATGTCTGATCTCACTGGTATTTGTGTAGTTTTCTTTACCCACTTTCTGTCGAGACTACTCCCTGCAGCTTTCTCTCGGTCAAAGCACAGTTTCCTTCCTTGGCTTCCAGCAGGAAAGTAGATGCTTCTGTATCCACAGTTGACTACAGATCAGCCAGTTCTAGGTCTCTGGTATATTTCATCATCACCACTCATGAGGGGTTGTTATGAGCCCTGCTGTCTTTCTCTGGGGGAGGAGTATATTTGGAAATATATCTCTTCATGAATCTTAATGAATTTTCCAATGTTTCTCATTCGTATTATAACTTGCCGATATAAACCTCCCAAATAGGGATGGGTTCCGAACCCCGGTACAAAAGGACCCCAGGGTGGAATGTGTAAAGAGTGGAGTTTGGATATGTTCTGACATTAACAATATAGCTTTCAGTTTATTAATACATTAATAAATCAAATTGTTTTTGGTTCTAGCTTGTGGCTGTATGGATTCTGTATACTGATGCACGGGCTGTATGTGATCTGTTTATGTGCCCAAATTTAAACTTTAAATACATTTAATACATTGTAAGACATATAAAAGCATACACAACGTTACATTGGACAGTACAGCCCGCTAGTCCGATACACAGCATCTTATTTTATGTGATATTGTAAAAAAAACTTAAATGCACTCATTGTGAAGGTTATTAGAAAAAAAGAAAATTAATGTATTATGCAGTGGTGTAAAGCGCTGCCATTGGGCTCTAGAGCAGTGGAGACACGTTCTCTGGAGTGGTGAATCACGTTTCTCCATCTGGAAATTTGATAGACGAGTCTGGGTTTGGCAGTTGCCAGGATAATGGCACTTGTCTGACTGCATTGTGACAAGTGTAAAGTTTGGTGGAGGGGGAATTATGGTGTGGGGTTGTTGTTCAGGAGTTGGGCTTGCCCTCTGATTGGTTGGCTTCCTGTCCAGGGTCTGTATATTCAGCTGGGATCGGCTCCAGCTTCCATGTGATAAGCAGTTTGGAGAATGTATGAATTTTGATCATATTCAATAATAAAATTTCTACAAATATTACTTTTTGATATAATACATTTAGCGTTGGTATGATTATTTTTAGAGCATGTTTTAATTTACTGTTGTATCAACAGGATGATTAATACAAGAATATTATAAATATCTATTTTCTTCGTGAAATGTCCATTAAGACGTTGGTTTTTTTATGTCTGCTTACCCCTGTTCAGCCCTTGCCAATGTTCAACCCAATACACTGTTTGCTGTAGATAATATTTGTAATCAGCATTAGCAGTGAAACGTTTAACAGCAATATGATTCACTTACTTTTCTTTGATGCTCTCCCTCATCCCTAATACAAATACACAGTCGTGACATTACACTGTCATGAAAAGTGCCACCCTTACTTTCCCCAGAGCAAACACCGGGGCTGTTTTTACAGTCATTATCCTAATGAGATGCCGGTAACAGCAGGCCATTCCGCACAGCCTCCTCCAAGAGATCAAAAGGGAGTTTAAGTAAGGTCATGAATATTCAAATGAGCCGCAAGCACGAGTGGGTGAGGTTAGACGGGAAAACAGGGACGTGGTCAGGGGTTACTAAAGCATTGGTCTGACAACCCATAATTAACTGCTGAAATTGGTTTGCCTTGCCTTGATTTATGTGATTAACTTTCAAACTAGTCTTGAACATTTTTCCCCTAATGCTACACTACATGGACAAAAGTGTGTGAGTTTAGGTGTTTCCGCCACATGCTAACAGGTGTATAAAATCCAAAACAAAGTCCTTAGGCAGTGGAAAGCTGTACGGAAGATCTCAATGGCTGATTCTGTCATTGGATGTCAGCTTTGCCACAAGCTAGTTTATTAAATTTCTACCCCGCTACATCTGCCCCAGTCAACTGTGAGTGCTATTATTGCAAAATAGAATCAGGAGCTATGCTACAGCTTCAAATCGCCTCGAGAAACAATATGATATTTCAGTTGTGGAAGAACTTTAGAGGCCTTGACCTCAACACTACTGAACACCTTTGGGATAAACTGGATTGCTGATTGCGAGCTAAGCCTATTCATCCAATATAATTGTCTCATCTCACAAATACTCTTTTGACTCAGTGGGCTCCAGTTCAAAATGCAAAATCATGTGGAAAGCCATGTGGAATGTGACTTTATAGACACAGAGTTTGTGCTCTTGACTGGTCTGCTGCCAGTCCAGATATGTCCCCAATGGAGAATGCGTGGAGCGTCATGAAGTGGAGAATCTGACGTTGATTTCAAACTGATTAGCAGCCAAGGTTATTATGAAGCAAAATTGACAACATGTAGAATAGCAAAACTAGTACAATTAGACTTTTCAGTTCCAAAACCATAAAATAATGAATGAATAAATGAATAAAGATGATGTAATATAATGGTAAATTCTGTTCCAACTTTTGTTGTGTTGCAGCCAAATTCCAAATTTGTTTATGTTTAAAGTAATACAATGGTTGTTCAAAAAGGCAAAAGTTGTTCAGAAAAACTATTGAAAATCTTTTCTTTGTATTTTTGTCAGTTAAATACAGATTTTTGTTTTTATTGCCTTTTGGGGAAAAAATATTTTTATTTTTGTAATTAACAAAGAAAAAGTGTTATAAATAACTAAAATATATCTAAAATAATATTTATTAATTAGATATTGCTACTAATGGATCCATATATATATAATACTAGATTCTCCTCTATAAATATATAGTGTATATTCTCACATTTTGCTTCTTTTTATATAAAATATATAAAAGTATAAAATATAGTAAAAGTAAAAATATAAAAGTCTTGTTAGTACTAAAATAGTACATTATACACAATATTATGCGATTCATTTTCATTCTTTGCATCTTTCAAGGGAGGGCAAAAGCTATGTTCCATTTTTAAGAAGTCAAGTGCGGTGTATTGTGTCTGATTAGTGCACATCTGTCGACAGCAGTATTTACAAATCAGTCCTGCAGGCTCAACAGGGCCAAATCTCTGACCTTCTTTGCCTCTTGCAGTTCTCGCTTGATTGAAACCATTGAATGTTGGAGGAAAATTATATGCTTATGAAGACCAAGAACCTCACCTCAGAAGTACTTGTGTATAAAAGAAGTGTAATTGTGTTGTGCCTCGACGAAGTGGGGACCCAACTGCATCCTTTGTCCGTTGCAAATGGTTTTGACATAATTACAGGTCACAATCTTTGTCAATATGCATATATTTTCTTCTTCATTTGTGGTGTTTTTTTGTTAGGGGAAGGACCAGAGAAAGGCAGAACAGTGACGACTGAGGAAGAAGATGAAGACTGGGAGGAAGATGTCCCAGACTACAGTGCTCTGAAACTCCACACAGAGCAGGCACACCTGTTCTCTAGTTCCTCAGCAGGCAAGCGATACTCAATCCAGCCATTTTCTTCTGCAATTCTTCTTTTTTTCCATTTTCAGCCTTGTGATCTGAAGTGTAATGCGATTAAAGTTTGCATATTTAAAATGCGAAATTTAGGCTAAATTAACTTCCTTGCCAATGCTGGTTCAATTGAATCAAAGTGTGTGTGTGTGTGTGTGTGTGTGTGTGACATTTTTTTCAGATGAAGAATTACCACCGATTAAACATGGTGAACCGATCACAGACCGACGCAGCACTTTTCAGCCTCATTTGGCCCCGGTAGTGACCTGTAAACAGGTTTGTTACATTTACTTTTCTCTAAAAGCTCGTCTCCGTAAGAAAGAAGTGGTTTGGCTTTGGGTGATGGAATATTATGTAGAATTAAACTTGTACATATTGTCTATAACTGTTCATTATTTTAGTTTATTGTATTATTGTAGTTTTCTCTGGAAATAATACATTATTGAAACAACCATCCTTCCATCCTTTTCCATAAATTCTTCATTTCTTCCTTCCTTCCTTCCTAACCAACCAACCCACCATCCGTCCATCCATCTATCTTTTCTTCCTTAACCTTTTCAACCACACAAGATTCCCTTTCTAAACCATCCATCCAACTATTCACCCCTAAATAACCAACTAACCATCTATCCATTCCTGAATAACCAACTATACATCCATCCACTGACAAAACTTTCTGTTTTAGTGCAAATAATTATTCTACTTTCTGAAAGATTAAGTTTGCTTTAGCTTTCATGGAGGCCTGTCTTTGAAGTGCCCTTTTGCATTTTGTACTGTTAAAGGTTATTAGGACTATAACTACTATAATCCATAAATTCCTTTACAGTTTATACTCTCACACCTCACGATGATTGAACAATCATGATAGACAGAAGCATTGTCCCGATGAGCCCCCAGCGTTGGGTGAGAGTCATACCTGGACCGACTCACCACCAGTCCCACCCAACTGGCCTGGGTTTTTATAGAGAAAAACTCTCATGACGACACGTCACATATGCGTAAAATAGATTGCCTTTACGCATGCCCCTGTTAGCTGTTTGCTAACGTCAATCATGCACCCGCCCAGTTAATAACAACAGATGATTTGCATTTGTCCTTGAAGTGTTCCCCTAGCCACTGCTAGACCCTGTTCCTCTGAAGTATAAACAAAGTTTTGTTTTGAAAATATAGCTTCAGCCCTTGTTCTTTCTCTCTGTTCTTTCCTGGAATATCAACAAATTAGCACAGCCACCTCGCTAGCTATTTGGGCCATTTAAAAGTCCTGTGTATAAAAGCTGGCTCCTCTCTTCTTAGCGTCCTTTCCTCAGAGTTTAGACAAGCTGCTTTTCACATCTGAAGGGGTGTCTGGCTGGAGACGAGGACAATGGCAATCTATGTCCTTGGTGCGAGAGGAGGTTCTTTCCTCCAACAGTACTGATGTTGATTTATAGAGAGAAAAAGGAAGTGACCTGGCTTCCCATATAGTAAGCTAACTCTAAAATAGACATATATCTATGTATCCTAAAATAGCTAAAATGTCATATAATCTGAGCACGTACAAGCATTACCTGACACTAATAATAATTACCTGACAGAATTTGTCTCAGACATGCAATAACTGTATAAGGCTTTGGTTATCACACAACAGACATAATTCAGTCATACTCAGTGCCCTATGAAACACACAAAGTGGGGCAAAAATGTATTTGGCAGCCCTCGATTCTGCAAGTTGTCCCACTTTAAAAAGATGAGCGAAGTCTGTAATGTTCATTATAGATTCACTTTAACTATGAGAGACAGAATGTAAAAAAAATACAGTAAATCGCATTGTATGATTTAAAAAAAAAAAAATTTGTAAAATGGTGCAGAAATAAGTATTAAGCTCCTACAAACAAGCAAGAATTCTGGCCTCACAGACCTGTTACTTCTTCTTTAAGAAGCTCTTCTATCCTCCACT